>AYEL01089798.1:0-28504 GCA_000484575.1 Olivierus martensii | reverse complement strand
TATATATATAATTTTTTCTTTTAACATTTTTACTTTTTTTTCTTGCATAAGGTGCTCCTTTGTAAAATTTTAGATGTATTGATAATTTCAATAAGTGAAGTCAGATAGAAACACTCGTACGAATTTTATTCATGGGATAATAGAAATGAGAAAATTTTTTTATCTTTTTATTTTTCTTCTTCTTCTCCCTCGACAAAGACCGAAAATACATAATTAATGCTACTGGATGGATGTTTTGTATAAGTCGCAGAGTCTCAAAAACATCCTCAGGCTGTATGGCCTCTCTATAAAACTTCGATTGAGTACCAAGTTAATTTGCGCAGATTGAGAGGTCATATCGATGGTTCCTGTTACTCGCTGACAGATGTCTTTTTACGAAAATTAAACGCGAAGAAATCATTAAACTACCTTTACACCGATAGAAATAATTAATATATATTATATATTAATATATTTATAATATTTTTTTTATCACAAAAAAATGTTCAAAATTATTAATATGTAAGTAATGTATATGTATATAGTGTATATAAGATTTTTTTATTTAGTATATTTTATTAAAGATATTTAAGCGATCGTGTTATGGGTTATGTTAAGTTACATAAAACTTTGATTCTTTTGTAAAGTGATGAACTGGAAAGGGTTATGGCTCTCGATGCAGGAGAGGACACCTCCAGACCAGTTGGTAGAATATGGTAGGTTGGTTTTCTTTTCTGTGTCATGATAAACGGTATTGCTTCTGTCAGTTGAGCACGTTGTAGATATTACAGGAGCAAGATAGGATGTCGTGGTGAGAGCGATAAATTTTGTTACTTTCAGAAAAGTTTCCACCCTTTTAAGTTTTGTTTATCAACGGTTAATTTTTTTTTCTTTATTTTTTTTTTTTAATTTTCTAAATTCAATCTTTACTTTTATTCCGTTTTAAGGATATTAAATTTTGTTTATCGATCTTTTTTTAATTTTTATTTAAAAATTAATTTAATTTTTTTGCGTACCCGTTTCGCTTCTTTAAGAGAAATTTCTCGATTGATTCTTCTTCCAAGAGCAATCCAGAAGTTTTGTACGCAGATGTAAAATGGGCCAGTAAAATTTATAATTTGTAAAAATAATTTTTATAAAACGACGAAGGAAAAATTTGGTCCAATTTGCATGCTGCTAAGCATAAATTAAAGGAAAAAAAAATATATGCATGTTTTAATTAGAATTTTATGTTAATGTAATACTATTTATGTAATGTGTAATGCATATAGTTGTAGTTGTAGTAGTTATTTATTTATAAAGTGTGAAATAATCGATTTTAAAGTTACTTTTTTGCCTGTTAGAGCATCCGTTTAATACAGGATGAATGAGTTAAAGCACAATTTTCTTCGGATATAATTTCCCTGTTAGAGATAGAAGCTTGATACGTTTAACCCGACCAGTTGCTGATGTGTCTACTGTGGTGACCTTTACCATTAAGCTAACTTTCCTTCTCTGTACTACTGTCAACATTGACCCTATTAGTTCCTTTGACCCGGAGGTTGACATATCTCGGGTTAAAAGGTGATGTCCCGTTTTATTAGCTCACGTTACTGACGCCAAATAAGTCGATTCAAGACGCTTAAACTGCCCAATCTCCTCCCTCCGTATGTGTTAATCAAAGGATGTTGGAGTACGGGTCAATAGGGTTGGACATTATAGCTGATTAATGACTTGTCACCTAAGAGGTTGGGTCAATCGCTGCTGAACCCTGCAGGGTCGAAACAAGTGAGCGAGCTACAACTTTAAACACGTTCAAAGAAGATTTAACAAAAGAGACGGACGAGGAAGTACTAGCCATTTGTTTAAGATAAAATATTAAACATTAAATCTGAAGAAACTGCAATTACAATTTATAAACATACGGTCATCCACGAGTAGTTGTATAATACATAAAATGTTAACATTTCTTTGCTCGGATTAACGTTTAATTTTTATATTTTTGAGCGTTATAGAAATGTAGAAGAAATATATAATTACATGATTTTAACTGCTTTACCAAGCATTAAATGTCCACATTCGTTTGAGTAAAAATTTATTTTTAATTTTTCTCAACTTTGAGTAGATTAGTAAATCGATTTAAGTGCGCAAACTTTAATTATTTTACTCATAATTAAGATTTATTTTTTTTTAGAATCGATGAATTATTGAACAAGCAAGGGGGCGATTTCTGAGTTAGAAAACATGCGAGTAAATCTCTTAAGGCAACACGTAGAGTGGTTTCGTACCCCATTTTAATATCCGAATGCTCTGTTCTAATATTTTTCGCTCAGAATTATTAATTTCCTTGAGAATCGATAAATTATTGAGCAAAGATTTCGTAAATGCACATCTCTTAAGGCAACACAAAGCGATTTCCATATTCAATTTTAATAACCGAATACTGTATGATCTAATATTTTTGTTTCAGGATAACGATTAATTTTCTAGAAAATCGATAGATTATTGCGCAATCGATGCGATATCCGAGTTAAAAGCATCTTTCAGCACCTGTCTCCAGGCAACATATAGTATGATTGCATATTCCATTTTAATATCCTAATACCCCGTACTCTGATCTTTTTTTTCTTCGGAATTATTGGTTAGTTTTCTCGAGAATCGATAAATTATTGAGCAAATGATGCAAGCATGTTTCTTAAGGCAACCGGAATTATTGGTTAGTTTTCTCGAGAATCGATAAATTATTGAGCAAATGATGCAAGCATTCTTCAGGCAATATACAGCGAGAGAGAGACATCCCATTTTAAGATCCGAATATTCTATAACTTATTCACTAAATCTATAAATAAATAAATTTTGCATTAAAAACGTTCTAAAATCAGTTTATTTTTTAATATTTAATTATTTAAAATTACACAAAAATCGATCGGGAACGATTATATATTTATAAGATGCCGCGTCGTTCTCTTCTGTCGAATGTTTGCTAATTATTTCTATTGTATTCTAGTTGCAACTAAAATTTGCACAGTTCTCAATAATCTATGCTTACGTATACTCCAGGCTAATATTCAAATTGAGTTTGTTTAAATGTAAATAAAACCTTTTTTTTTTCTTCTTCTTCTTCCTCCCCCACTTCACGTGTAATCAAACCGAATAAATTCGGAATTGCTTACATTAATTTTTCGTTTAACAGGAAATTATGCTTAACGAGGCCTTCGCAACGTTAAACACATTCAACGATTTTTTAAGATCGCCTATCTTAAATGCCACTTATGCCTTTGATTATAGATAAAATTATAGATTATAAAAAAAAGACCATTCTCTCATTTTGTGACTATAGTAGTAACCTGTTTTTACTGAGTGTGTAACTGCTTACAACTTATATTTTGTCACGTTGCCTTGACTCGCTGAATGTAGGACAGAATGGCTTTCAATTTATAAGCGCATTGTTTTATTTAAATGAAAATAGCAAACGTTCTAGATTTTTTTTTAACGAAAAGAAAAATAGTGTAGTCGGATAATGGTTACAAATTACAAATAATCGTAACGATAAACTGCTCTTAATTAAACGCTGAAATTTTTGCTAGTGCGATAGTTGCGTGTGTTTGTATAACTGGCGACGAGATATCTGACTAGTTTAATAAGAAAAAAACAGGCGAAAATGTTGTTTGAAAAATCGGAAAATACAACCGATACTCTGTCCAAATACCCATTTATCATGCAAACTAGATAAATTGAACTTTTCATGTTTGTTACCAGACTGTTTGCGATAAAACTGGCGTTCTGCGGTCGAAAAACCGAATGAAGGAAATGGTAGATGAGATTCGAAAACTTATTTTTCAAACAATTCCATAAATATTTTCTCAGTGCAGCTATTTTTACTCGTTATAGCTACTATATAGTTCGAATATATCGTGCAATTTAAACGATATTGTAGATGAGATTCGAAAACTTATTTTTCAAACAATTCCATAAATATTTTCTCAGTGCAGTTATTTTTACTCGTTATAGCTATTATATAGTTCGAATATATCGTGCAATTTAAACGATATTTTTTTACGCAAGACAACGCAAACGTATATAAAAATGCTTGCATATCTTATAACTTGCATGAATTTTAAATGAATAACTAGGAAAATTAATTTGACAATAGAGAAGTGAACGATAAGTCTTTATAGTTCGGAATTTTATCTGCTAGATTATGTGCAAACAAATTTTAAACTGAAGTTATTCGTCTCTGCATGCAATTAAACTGTACAGTAATGTAACGATTCATCTACTTGTTTATTATTCCAGGCATAGATGACTAATTTAGGCCAATATATGAAGGCGACTCATGCTATGTTACCAAAAATTGCATACCTATAGGGCCTGTAGCTTAGTTTTAGAAACACGAATGACTCTCGTTCGTTAGCTTATATACACAGCCAATAACTTCGTATCGAGGCTAGTCAAATCTCGTAACATTCTGGAAACACGTCAGATTTTCTTCGAGTTTACAGGTATATCGTTAAATTTTACATAGTTTTTAGTCTTTTACTTATTAAACATGCGAATGATTCTATTTTATCGAGTTTTTATTTGTATACAAGCATATAGTTCTTAAATAGTTTTAGATATTTTTTTCTGCTGTCGAACGAGTCCAAAAGAAGTTCGTAACTAAATGAAAATCTCTTATTTTGTGTCATTTTATGCGATTTTAATATTTTTTGTACTTATGTTTACATCTAAACTGAAGTAAAATCAGTATAAAAGTGTAAAAGCTTATGCAAATTTTGTCAAACTCCTGCTTTTTTGCATGCAATCGCCGCTAGTTTGCACCTACACGAGGTTCTAAACTGCGATAAAAACTATAAAAAATTAAGTTTTAATGCTTTCTTTATACTTAAAAAACATAAAACAGTCTAAGTGACATTAAAAAAATGCTACAGATCTACCAAAAAAGAAGGAAAAACAAAAAACTTAGATTTATCACGTAAACAGCTAGGAAGAGATTACATTCTAATATTAAAACACCGTGTTTTTTGTTTATTTTAAACAAAAAACACGGTTATATTATATCATGTCACTGTTTATATTTAAAAATATGTGTAGACAAATTTAAATATAATTGACCTGTTTCTTATTTAGTAAACCGTTCGAAAGCATTGCTAATTCGCTTAATCAATATTCAGTCTCTGAAAGAAAAAAAGAAACCTTCTAATTATGCACATTTTTGTAGCCGGATAGACAAACTAACCGTTCGAAAGCATTGCTAATTCGCTTAATCAATATTCAGTCTCTGAAAGAAAAAAAAAAGAAACCTAATTATGCACATTTTTATAGCCGGATAGACAAACTGTACACCTAAATTCCGTACTGGAAACATCGAATTATAACTGTCAATAATTAAATAACCAGTCAAACATATAAATATATATTAAAAATAATTGTATTAGTAAACAAAGGATAATAAATTTTTGACCCACATATGATTTAATCATCGGAACTTGATTGTGTTATCGTTATGTATCTTATACATAACAAATTATGCGTGTACAGAAACTATAATTTTACAAATCAAGGACTTAATTTATTGTGCTTTCTGACTAGCGTATACTTCTATTAAAGCTTGAATTAAAAAATCATTAATCATGATCATAATTTTCTCTAAAGGCATGATATTTCCTCATCATTCAAAACTTAAAATCTTATTATTTATGTTCCCATTAGACTTAAGAAACAAAATTTATACGGTATTTTAAAACTTGTAACCTTATTTCGTTCCACACTTCCTCTTGATTGCAATAATCTTTTAAAAGAATATTTTTGCGACCATTTTTTCTACTTTTCTTCTCTTCGAACTTAAAAAAAAAATCTGCTGATTAATTTTATCGCTTTTTAGATCTTTTACCGAGCGGATTCGGTAACGTTAACATGCAAATAGAAAATTAAAATCAGTTCAAAACAGTTCAAATTATGGATCAATTCCATAATTTTATTTTGCTTATAAGCATTATTAAACAATATCGAACGATAAAATTAACTTAGCGTGAAAAACATGTTGCATCTCTCTTTTTTTTTTTTTTCTTACATATTTGTGCTGTTGTTGTTGTTGTTGGCACTTTCTTTTGTGCACAGTCATTAATCTTAAAGTTCTGAATTCTTAATTGATAATCCGTGTAGAAGTTGTTGTTTTCTGACGAAATATATATAAATATATATATTTTTTCGTTTTTAGGTCAGTAAAATGATATCGCGCTTCTTGTATATGTTTTGCAACGTAAACTAGCATATTTTGTATAATTTAGAAGCTTACTGAAGTTATGTTTGCTTGCCTCTGATTGGTAACTACCCGCAAATCTTGATTTTAAGCGTATACAACATTAGAAAAATTCTAAAACTCTTACTGGGATTCGTTTCTTTCCTATACTAGAAAAGATTAGCATCCTCAATTAGAGTGAAATAAACTGATATGTCCGACTCGATAATTCTTTAATGCAAGGATGAGGAACAAATGAAGTGCGACATTTTTAATTAGAATAGACTACAAACACGTTTTCAGTTGTTAGAAATTCGCTTTATCTCGCAGAAACACGCGAAGAATTTCTATCCATCACCGTGAGACTGCTGGGTACTGGCTGTTTTTTTTTTTTTTTTTTTTTTCTTTCTATACTTAATTATCAGACTGCTGGGTACTGGTTTTTTTTTTTTTTTTTCTTTTTTCTAAAGTAAAGTGACTTATCAGTAACATCGTCCACACGAACTACACGGTTACAAGGTCTCACCTGACTTTATACGATCCATAAGCAGTAATGAAAATCGTCGTAACTGTAATCACGATGTCAACTTTTCATCTAGACTTCATCATTTTTCGTTTATTATTGGTTTAATCGAAGTAATATTTCAAACGGCGTACAATTCGACATCTATCAAGTTGGGAAAATGTTACGGATGAGGTTAAAATAAATAAGTACTTTTCTAACTGATCGCAATTTGTGTTTAAAGCTTGCTCGCCAATCAAACGTCTAATATCTCTGCACGCAATCAATGATGGATTTTTCTTCGTACCTTTGAGGTATTTTTCATCATAACTAATATTTTATATTATTCAGAGAAATAATTGATGCTTTTCTATACGACGAATTCAGATTTCTTTGGTCGTCTGTATATTTAGACTTTAAAATAGTCAAATTTTGCATAGACTAGTTGTTATTGATCCTCCGACATTTCATAGCTTTTTGTCATATTCCAGTACAGGTTGGGAGTTTCTTTACTATAAAATATCAGTTTTAAAATATTTGATTAATATAAATTGAACTTTTCAAAAATAATTTTTTCTAATTTTTATTGAAATTTTGATATTATTTTACTGTATAATTCTGAATTTCTGGGATCAGCAGGAAGCCGCGTTGTAAACTATATATACCCACTCTGAAGGATCCGGTTTCAAATTCACATCCAATACCTGCAGTTTTGCAAGAAGACTCTGATTCCGGCTTGTTGAACTCCATCTTTCAATCTTTCGGTTGATCTTATCATGGATTCTGACCAACCTGTGATGAACGCTATTCGTTGCCACCGACAGATTATATTCCTTGTGAGATATGGCGGCTTAACTACATTAACCTAACATATACTGAATTTCTGAAGGCATTCGTTATCATTAACAGGTAGTTTTAATATTTTCCATACTAATAATCCTTATTATTATGATATATTATTGATGCTTAAATTTCTCTCAGTCTATCACGATAATTTTAATTAATTACATTTATATGACTTTTTGTGCAATCTGTATATCCAATTTTATCAAAATATTGAAATGGGACCATAGAAATTTCAGAAATGAACAGTTTTAATTCTGATAGAAATAAATGAAAGGTTATTGCATTTCACATTTTCTTCGGATTTCAATAAAAATTTATTAATTCTTTTAAGTTATACAGTACCGTAAATTACAATTCTAATGGTTTGTAAAATTAGATTCGTGGAAACCATAACATAATAGTTCTTCAGAACTATAATTTCTTCAGAGATGTTTGATAGTCTTTAGTATCAGATGGCATACCTTACCAATATAGATCATTATAGATATTCAATCTTTTCTTTTAATGTATAAGAATATAACGCCTACACTTTATCAACTAAGATTCAGAATATGCTTTTAAAATTTTGGAAGTCCTCATAGTTTGGATTCAATGTTTCTAGTTCTTACTCACCAAAGTAATTGAACTTCTTCTACAATTTTACAGTGATCCAATATTATCTTTCCCAAATACAGTATAAATGTTAAAATTCTTACCTGTCCATTCATTCTTGCAGATTGCTCTTCCAAAATGCTTTCAATTGTAAATATTCTTCTACAATGAAAGAATTGTTATTCATCTGCTGTTACTGTATGAATATCCAATTATTTCGAAAATTTCGAATTGAATTAATTATTAAATAAGTTTAATTTACGAAATTAATATCAAATTTTAAATTTTAACAGTGTTTATCTATGCAATTCTCCAATGGTTCAAATGATCTTTCTTGAATATTCATTTAATTGCAGGAAAATGGATTGATGACATTATGTTCGAATATTTAGACAAATTTTTACTCCAGTCTTAGCATATATATTACTTTAATTTAAAGCGAGATGCATCATTATATTCATATTATTAATTTTGGATTATTATTATATATATATAATATTAAAATTTATATAAATATTTTACTGTCAAAATAGAGATATAGGCTCTCATGTAGTTATTAACGTGTTTCATTCGTAAGTTTTGTTCGTAGCTCATATAATGCTGTTATTTTGGCGCCACAAGTATTAAATAACTTTATATAATGTATATTGTGATATATTTCATAATTGGACCAACTAAAAATTTCATATTTCAGATTTTTATGAATTTAAAGAAAAGTTCCGAATATAAAGCGAGGAATTTTAAATGTATTCGCCGCCATCTTCAAACACCACTATAATATGTTAATTAACTTTGTTATTTCACATTTTATTTATTGATAGAGCATTTTGCTATCATAGTGCATAAAGATATTGAAGAATTTTTAAAATTTCGTGAAGTTTGAAAATGAAATTTTACGTTTGTTTGTACGAATGTTCATAACTAGACTTATGTAAGTAGTGGAGCGCATGTATACAATAAAGTTTCCCCCATCCGCTAAGAGTCGACCAAGTCGGAAGTTTCTCCCATCCGCTAAGAGTCGACCAAGCTCTGGACAGGCACCGTTCAAGACTTCTTTCCCTCCGCCATTCATCCTCTCGGCACGGTAGCTCACACCTTAAGATTGGGGACCCTTTACTCGCCTCTTACGACACGCGAGTCAAACGGCGGATGTATTCTTCCCCCACCCGCAGGGGTATATCGATAATGAATTCGGCGTTAAAAAAAATATTTCAATATACATAGTAATACTTATTATTATAAAAAAATATATTTTCCTTTATATAAACAGTGTCTAAGATATTATAAGACCATTGTTTCTGAAATTTGCGTACACATAACTACGGTCATTCATAATTAATCTTCACCTTTGCTATCTCAGGAATAATTTAAGCAGGTTAAAAATATTGATAAGATATAAAATAATTTATTTTTAACGAAAATCATGAAAATTATGTTTAATAAAAAGGTTAATTAACAAAAGAATTTTATTTTGAAAAATCAAAATATAAGTGGATACCACATTTCAATAAATATCCCATGTTAGATGTTTAACAATACGAATAACAAATGGTATAGCAGGAGAAATATGAATGTATATGAATGTATAAATTACATTTGTCATAATATGCATTGTTTTTATTTAAAGATGCCCACAAAATCTTAAATATACACTACTTCAATAGAAAATAAAATAGGAAAATTCCATTTAATTTTCTCTAGAATTTCCATTTCTAATTTATGAAGAAATTTACATATTAACAAATATGCGGTTTTATATAGTGGGTAGGACCAATTAGTCGAACGTGGATATTTTTTGGTAAATTTCATCAACACAATCTGAATTTCTGAATATCTATCCGGATAACAATAACAACTCGTTATATTTTGGTAAGAGATGTGATCATTTATATTATTTTATTCTTATATATAATATATTAAAGGGAACACTAAATATGGGTGGAAGAATCTGTGGTGACATAAATGCTGAGATTTTTTGTCTACAGCTGTATGATGCATTTTTTACAAGAAGCTGGTGACTACATTTATATAAGAAAGCCAATAGCTACAACAGAAAAATTGACCAACTGTGCCATCAAGGAATTTCCACGGGAATGCAAAATTAAATTTTTTCAAGTCATTTATGAATTCTTATAGATTCATCTTTAATTTGCTGTAATATTTCAATTAAATATAAAATTAGAAAACCTTTTACCAATTTGTAGTTTGGTTAGAATAATTTAAAAACTGAAAAGGTTTACGTGACAAAAGTAAGGAATAAAGATGTCAGTTTAAACAATTTGCATTTTTAAGGAGAATTTCAGATAATTTGACCAAAGAAATTTCCTCAAAAATACTGTTTTTAAATAATTATTAAGACAACAAAATTATTGAAGATTTTTCCCCTGTAAATTTTTTGTTTGCACTTGATTCTTTGCACTTGTGTCATCAGTTAATTCTGATTTATTTCATAAATTGCAGATGATTATAATCAAATTGTATATTTAAAATAAATGAAATATCCAAGTTTTGAAAATTTAACTTACGAATTACGCACCTTATCAATTAATTTATTTACAAGTGTTCGTACGTAATAAAATAATTAAATTAATATAAGTTAAATTTGTAAAGAAGAAAAATTCAATATGAGTTTTTTTTGCATTAAAAAAAAACTTTCAATTTTCTTTACCAGACGACAGCAAATGTCGATAAAATTTTTTTATCATTTTCTTATTTAAAGTTTATTGCTTTCATAAATATGTAAAATAAATTATGAAATTTACTTGTGTTATGCTTTATAATGAAAATGTTTTCCTATCAGATCTATTGTTTTTCGTTTTATTTCGAAAGGATGATTTTATTCCGCTCACACCATTGAATTCATTAAGTATCAGTTATATATTAGCAGAACCATATTTCTTTTGCATTAAAAAAAAATTATTTTCTGTTATAGAGTTTCGGTATACAGTATTTGTAAAATTTAAAAGCATTAGTAATATTAAATAACTAGATATTCAGAGACTGAAACCCCTGAACATGTAGTCTTTGACTATTCAATGTTCGAAGTTTTTCTAAAGTAATATGGTGGTTTAAAGTATAAAATTGTTATATTACAGTGGTACCTCGACTTACGAACTGCTCAACATGAGAACTTTTTTCATATCCCATTTTGGCCTCAAGATACGAACTTATTCTCGAGATACGCAATTTATAATCTGTTGAGCTGCTGGTTTATTATTTCTATACTTATTAGATCAAGAAAACAAAAAAAAATCCTTCAAAGTGTATTATGTTATTTGAAAGAGAAGACGCATTTTATTTCTTCAGTCGTTATTTGTAAAAAAATTTATTTTAATTAAGGTATTGGTAGTGTATTTGTATGAAGAAATTAAGAAGGTGATAAAGTCCAATTACAATACAAGAAATGCATTTTTATAATGCAAACAAATACATTTTCCTATTAGAGAAAAAATTAGTTGAATTTTCCATATTTTTAACCGGAGTATCTGGTGCTGGGAACTAGAAATTCCACGATATTTGGCAGACATGTTACAAGGCCAATTAACCTTTAATTATACGTTTGAGCGACTTAAATTATTCGGGTACACACGGATGCTGTGAATTTTTCAGTTCACTCGACGAAAATATCTCAAACAGATCAACAGCACCACTTTATAAGAAATAAACATCGCAAAATACATAAAACTACTTTTCAACTTAAATTATTCGGGTACACACGGATGCTGTGAATTTTTCAGTTCACTCGACGAAAATAACCGTCATCGATACGAAAAATATCTCGAAGAGATTAACAGCACCATACTTATAAGTAATGAACACTGTTTACGGGCCAATTAACCTTTAATTATACGTTTGAGCGACTTAAATTATTCAGGTACACACCGATGATGTGAATTTTTCAGTTCACTCGACGAAAATAGCCGTCATCGATACGAAAATACTTCTAAGAAATCAACAGCACCCTGCTTATAAGTAACGAACATTGCAAAATACATAAAACTACCCTATGCAAAAAAATACATTTTCCTATTAGAGAATAAATTAGTTGAATTTTCCATATTTTTAGTAGAAATTCCACGATATTTGGCAGATATGTTACGGGGCCAATTAACCTTTAATTATATGTTTGAGCGACTTAAATTATTCAGGTACACACGGATGATGTGAATTTTTCAGTTCACTCCACGAAAATAACCCTCATCGATACGAATAAATCTCAAAGAGATCAACAGCACTATGCTTCTAAGTAATGAACATCGCAAAATACATAAAACTACTTTTCGTGATTCTCATAATATAATACAGATAGTACATGATCATAATGGTGTGAGCAGAATTAAATTATAACTTTTCAATATATTTAAAATTATTCGCAGAGTTTTTAAAATATTTTAACAATAGAGTAAAATACGACAAAATTTTACAGAATAAATTTTATATTTTAGTGGTGTGAGCAGAATTAAATTATAACTTTTCAATATATTTAAAATTATTCGCAGAGTTTTCAAACTATTTTAACAATAGAGTAAAATACGACAAAATTACAGAATAAATTTTACATTTTACCTAAAAATATAGACTTATAAATAAAAAATATAATTATTTCTTGCCAGTACTTAACTGACATCTGGTGAATGAATTGACACTTCAGTTTTTTAATAAAAGATAAAGCAGTCGAAATTAGTTATTTTCTTGGCTAATTAGGCTCTAATTAATTAATTTATTTTATTACTATGAGATCGTTTACAAATGAATTAATATTTGACAAAACATGAAATTTACATATTGGAAAAATAGTTATTTTATTGTTTTAACTATAGAATTAAATTATAATTTCCGAATATTTATTGAAAAATATAAAAATTGTTAATTTTTTAACTGTTCATTGAATATCTACACTCTTTCCCTACACGACGCTCTTCCGATCTATATATTTTATAAATGAATAAGAATTCATAACCAAAGAAATAAACAAACAAAATTTCCCCAAAAAAATTGAAAAGATTTAAATAATTATGGATTTAATAAATAAAATGGTTGTTCTTTTTATTAACAACTTTTATTGCCATCTAGTGAAGAGTTTTTATATTAATAGCGTAAAATAAACTTTTAAAATATTTTATTTTGAGGAAATCGATGAAATATTGCCACACTTAATATTATTGTCGACAATTGTAAATAACGTCCTAATCTGGATTATCAATTGAACGGTAGAAATATTTTGATACTTATAAATAATATTTTCTACATAGCAAAAATTTTATTTTATAGTAAAAAGTAATAAAGATTTCTAATTGTTTTCGTATCGATACAAATCAACATGATTAATCGAAGTTCATCGATAAATACTTTCTTGTGTAAACTTAAACAATGTTTGAGTTGATTAATATAGCACTGTGACGGATAAATAAATTATAATTCGATTATATATGAATTGATTTCAGAAATATTCAACGACCATGATAGAAACGTATTATATTTTCGGTCATTTCAGAAAAATTTGTAAAATATTTACGCCGCTAGGTGAACAGTCTCGGCTGCATCACCACTTTATGGCTAAACTTTATGAGGGAGTAATATTAAATAAAATTTTAATGATATTTTCGTGAATGTTACTCCTGGTAGTTTAATACCGAAATGGAATGAGTTTAACGGTGATGTGTGAATCACCGTTTAAACAGCGAAAGCGGTTTCGAATTACCAGAGAATTTTAACAGAGACTAGTGATTACTATTTAGTAAAAGTGATGAGCGTGTGGTGTCCGATGACCAGAATAATAATTTATAATTATATTTCCCAGTTCCCATTCAGAATTTCGTAAAAATTTTAATGCTACATTTTCCGCGCATTTTGTGCTGTGAAATTCTTCGAAAAATGCGCATTTTAATTTAGAGGGAATGGACAAATGCTATATCCCACTTAGGAAATGGAGCAACTATTGAAACATTTTATGCTATAAAAAATTCATTTCCTAATATGAAATTTATGATTTAAGATGGAAAACACAAATGCTGTCAGCCCCCAACATGAAATATATAATTTATGCTATTGAAACGTTTATCAATGAATTTTGCGGCTAAAGTTTTCTTTTATACCGTAAATTTTCGAGAAATTTGCATTATAAAATGCTAATCTTTCGTCCTAGAATTGAAACAAATCAACTATTTTAATAAAGTAAATTTTTCCCCTCTTGTGATAACCGTGCTTTACATATTTCATTCTGTGCTGTGAAATCGTTCAAGAAATTATTGTTTGAATTTTATGGATAAATAAATGAAAACTTGAGGGAATTTTGAATTGTGTGTAAACAAATTTATTGCTCGATCGTTTCTGTTTTTGTGTTATAAATATTCCATACTCACCTTTCAATTCACTGAATCATATTTAATATAGCACTGTGACGGATAAATAAATTATAATTCGATTATATATGAATTGATTTCAGAAATAGTCAACGACAATGATAGAAACGTATTATATTTTCGGTCATTTCAGAAAAATTTGTTAAATATTTTTAAATTTTGCAAGTTTTGCAGGGAAATTGAGAATACATCCTGGAATTTTAGTTAGAAAAGTTGTTTAGTTATAAAAGTTTGCTGTCTAGTGAACAGAAATAATTCATTAATTAGTATGTTTTAAGAAATGATTTGGAAATGGAAGAAATCTCCAGTGAAGAAATTCCATGTTAAAAATCTCTTGAATATCAGGTAAAATTTAATCATCATCTAATAATAGTTATTGAATAAAAGTACAATAATAGCAGTAAGATAAATTATGTTTTTTACCTACTGCTACAAGCACTTAATAACACCGTGTTTCAATTCAAGTCAAAACAGTACAATACATATAACATTAATTTTCTAAATTGTAGCTTGTAATCCTCATTAATTTATTATGTATTATTGTTCACAATTTTGAAAATGTAATTTCGTTAATATTCACCGATTTAATTAAAATAAAACAGTTTTAATCGATCAGAATTAATGCAATATGTTTATAACGGAAAGGAAAATTTATAAAAAATGCTATTATTTTATATTTTTGACCAAAGATTTCATGAATATTGTAAATTTGTTTATGAAATATTATCGCATATTTCCGATTTAATTGGAATTTCAAAAAATTTGTCAAGATGTTTTATAAATTAAAAAAACAAAGACAACAGTTTCCAGTTACACCATTGAAGGTTGAGCAAAATGCTTCTATACATCACCGCTAAGGAAAAATATTTATATAATTGTAATAAAATATTTCTGTTTTCACTTACGGATATTGTTGATTTAACAATGTTTAAAAGTATAAATTTAGAAATAATATTTAGCAGTAGTGCTACTGCGCTACTTCCAATGTACTTGACACGTTCATTTAACATTGCACGGGTGCTGACGGTAGTGTTTTTCAGAAACTATTGGACCGATTTACTTGAACTTTTCCTTTAATCCTACTGCTACAAGCACTTAATAACACCGTGTTTCAATTCAAGTCAAAACAGTACAATACAATATAACATTAATTTTCTAAATTTTAGCTTGTAATCCTCATTAATTTATTATGTATTATGTATTAATTTATTGTTCACAATTTTGAAAATGTAATTTCGTTAATATTCATCGATTTAATTAAAATAAAACAGTTTTAATCGATCAGAATTAATGCAATATGTTTATAACGGAAAGAAGGAAAATTTATAAAAAATGCTATTATTTTATATTTTTGACCAAAGATTTCATGAATATTGTAAATTTGTTTATGAAATATTTTTGCATATTTCCGATTTAATTGGAATTTCGAAAAATTTTTCAAGATATTTTATAAATTAAAAAAAACAAAGACAACAGTTTCCAGTTACACCATTGAAGGTTGAGCAAAATGCTTCTATACATCACCGCCAAGGAAAACTATTTATATAATTGTAATAAAATATTTCTGTTTTCACTTAAGGTTATTGTTGATTTAACAACGTTTAAAAGTATAAATTTAGAAATAATATTTAGCAGTAGTGCTACCGCGCTACTTCCAAAATACTTGACATGTTCGTTTAACATTACGGGGGTGCTGACGGTAGTGTTTTTCAGGAGCTATTGGACCGATTTACATGAACTTTTCCTTTAATGACCGATGGGGTGAGTGTAGGATGTCGAAAAAATTTGATTTTACAAAACCATATTGGGGCTTCGCAAAGGGCCAAAAACCGCGAAATTTTCATAAACGGTACTTTCGGGATTATATGTCGGTCAATATTACTCGCATTTTGCCGACTATAGCGCCATTCGATTCGTCTTAACGCCGGTTCATAGTTGGTGGGAACGGAAAAGCAAATACCGATGGGGTGAGTGTAGGATGTCGAAAAAATTTGATTTTACAAAACCATATTGGGGCTTTGCAAAGGGCCAAATACCGAGAAATTTTCATAAATGATACACTCGGGACTTAATATGTCGGTCAATATTACTCGCATTTTGCCTACTATAGCGCCATTCGATTCGTCTTAAGGCCGGTTCATAGTTGGTGGGAACGGAAAAGCAAAAGGAAAGGAACATGTTCCATTCCTTTTCTTTTGGATGTCTAGCCGTTCATAGTGGAATGGAACGAAGAAAGAATGCGCATGTTCTTTGTCGACTCTTGTTTGAGATATGGTGGCTATCAACAAAACTAAAGCAAAAGGAAAGGAACATGTTCCATTCCTTTTCTTTTGGATGTCTAGCCGTTCATAGTCGAATGGAACGAAGAAAGAATGCGCACGTTCTTTGTCGACTCTTGTTTGAGATATGGTGGCTATCAACAGAAGCGGTCTTCAGCCACATATATGATTAAAATTTAACGAAGAAAAAGATAAACATCCCAAAATTCTTTTTCGATATTTCGGGTTTATTATTAAGTTTTATTATAAGAAATTGTCATATAATTTAAAATAATCTTGGCCGAAATAATAATATTTATTATAATTAAGGATGTCGTATTGAATTCGCTAACGCACGCGTTCATTTATGGGATATCAACAAAGGAAAAGTATAAGCGATGTTAACTTTTCCGATTGAGATAGAAAAAACGGAACTACGTCAAAAAGAATGCGGAAAATGGCGCGCAGAAGACAACTTTGGCGTTCCTTTCTTTTTCCTTTTCCGTTCCGTCGAACTATGAATCGGCCTTTAGTCAGGCGAACAATGTGGTGTATAACACGTTGACCTACATCATACTATAAGTGTACCATTGTTAGAAACCTATTTCGGAGATTTTTGGACTTAATATTACTCTGATTTCGACGTAATGGTAACAATCGATTCGCATTAATAAGCTGAAAAATTTGTGTATAACACTTCGAGATATGTCGTACTGTAAGCGTACTGTATTGGAAAATAGATATCGAATTTTCACATGTTAACTTAATATTACTCTGATTTCGACGTAATGGTAACAATCGATTCGCATTAATAAGCTGAATAATTTGTGTTATACACAAATTTTTCAGCTTATTAATGCGAATCGACTTTTTCGGTGGAAGTTGAGTCACATCTGCGCTGAAACGCCCTAATTAAGCCCAAATTAGTTACATAATTCAGACATAACCTTTATATATATAATCAATTGTCGTTATATGCTGAAATTTTCTGACATTGTTCTGCGACTAAAAATCTCGGTGGATTTTTTTCCGTTTTGAAAAATCTTATTTAGAACGGATTTTATTCAACGTTAAAATCGGCGAAATTTTTCAAAACATCGAGGTTTCTGCGACCTCGTGAAAGTAAAGGTTAGTTCTCACTATCGTGGTTTCAGCGCGAAAAACTGCCTTCTGACGTCATCCCACGCGGACAGAAAGCGGTTTGAGGCGCGGATTTTCGGCGGCAGTTTGAGTCGAAGCAGCTTCAACTTTAACCGCCGCGGAAGCTGATCGTTCTGCTCTTTGATCAATAGCGATGCTCCAAATTTTAAGTTAGATTTCAATACGACTGCTTATTCAATTATTGATAATCTAAAACAGAAACTTTCCCTTTATTTTCTATCATAATCATAGAATATACAATAATAAAAATGTCAACACACTATATCTACTGAAATGTGGGAAGTCCATACAGCTTTCCCATAATGCACTTTCAAGATGGTGTACCGCGTTAGTGTGAACTGATGAGCGGTTTTTCGGCGGCGGTAAAGTATAGTAGTAAAATACCGCTACTTCGCTAGTGAGAACCAGCCTTAATACAGCAGGCGGTTCAACTCCGCCTGAGGGCAAATTTATTTCTTTTCGTTTTTAAGTAATCTAGCAGAAAATTTATTAGATGAACTGAGAAAACGGGAATCGAGGGTTTTCGGCCACGGTAACACGAATTTGCTACAACCGGCGAGTTAGCCTATACATACAGTAATCCGATATATTGTAAAGTTTATTTAATAAAAAATTTTGGCCTAACAAAAAGTAATGGACTAGTTTATTAGAAAGTATTCTGAAGGGGCAGAAAAAAGGTGATTATACTTCAAGTATCAAATGTTGAAAAGAAGTGTGCAAGCATCATTGCAAAACGTACAAGACTTAAAATCAATTTTTAAAGCTGAAGTATACTTTAACCTCTGAACTTGGAAAAAATCTCTTCACCAAAAAACGTATATTCCGCAGCTGAGCAAGTAAAAGGTTATAGAGTTAGTAAGCAGCAAGGAGTTTAGTTTTGTATCTATGATAATATAATCCAATATATCATAAACCATGGTACTATATTTTTCCTAATTTATAAATACAGCAGTTGCTGTACCTGTCAAACGAAGATCGTATTTGGAAAAATTTTCCTTCTAATATTTTGTATCCATTTCTATTTATCTCTAATTTCTTTTACCTTGCGGTAAAGGAAAGAATCTATTACCATTTTCTGTTCGATTAGAACAATTTATAGCACTGTAACAAAGCACGTTCTTAAAAAAATAACCAAAAAGCCTATAAACGAAATGATAACTCCTACAACTCCTAATTGTATTTATTTATTTCAACTAATTTAAATAAAGAATATTTTATTTACCACATAGTTCTTGTATAAAAAACTTTGTAGAAGAAATAGCTGTGATTAAAATTATTATAAACGATAGAATAAACCCAAATAATCAAAACAAAATTTATTTATCTGAATGTTTCCAATAAAAACTTATTAACAATTCCGATATGGCAAAATTATTAAACACACGAATTCTTTATTTAAGAAATTTTTAATCTGCTTATAAAAGTTTTAAAAATAAAAATAACCCAATTAAATTCACACAAGTACCTATGCCCAAAACGAAAATATTTATGATAAAAGAATAATTCATAAATTTTCATAATGAAACTTTCCTCTCAACCGATTTTAATAAAATTTAGTATAATATGCACTAAATTTCATTAAAATTGGTTGAGGGGATAGTTTAATTTAGTGCATATATTAAGACAATGTTTAAAACATAGTTCATTATGATTTAAAATTATGAAGGATGACGCTTTTATTAAAACCTGTTAAACATTTAAAACGTTATTAAACACTGCCATGCATACATTTGACTAATTTTTAAATCTGCTTTATATAGAGAATTATACACTTGAATGTATTATGGAGTTTGATGGAAGATGTCAAAGGAAATATAAACCGAACTTCCTTTCTAGTGAATATGTAGAAGGATTTTGTCTGTACTGTATTTTTCACAAAGTAATATAGAAAATCTACTTTGCTGAAGAAGAAAAAAATTATTTTTAGATATTCTTTATTGTGAATGTGAACTACAAGACAAATGTATGTTGTTAGATTATTGTAAATATGTATTCCCAGAGTTTAGATTTTCTTAATTGAATATTATCAAAAAAGTATAAGAGCATTTTCAAAATGCATTTTTTTGTACACAGATAAACATTTTTGAAAAGTAAAATGCAAAATAATAAGAGAAATCATGATTGACAATTCTCTATTCTGAGTATCAGCTTCTGGACCATTTGCGGGAATTGTCATCCAGGGATGCCAATGATGCAAATATTGATCTTAAGCTATTCTAAAAGCCGATATCTAGCATTCATCTTGAAATTTCGAATTTCCAGTTCTTAAAATGGTTAGAATTGACACAATTTGATAATCTCTTGAGCGGCTGGTTTCTTATTTCTATACTTATTAGATCAAGAAAACAAAAAATTCCTCCAAAGTGTACTACATATTTTTGTAAGAGAAGAAGCATTTTATTTCTTGAGTGGTTATTTGTAAAAATTATTCGTTTTAATCAAGGTATCTGTAGCGAGTATGTATGAGGAAACAAAGATGGTGATAAAGCACCATTACAATACAAGAAATGCACTTTTTATAAATAAAAAAAAAAACAAAAAAATACGTTTTCCTATTAGAAAATAAATTAGTTGAATTTACAATATTTTGTAACCGGAATATTTTGCGCATAGGAAGTAGAAATTCCAACTTAGCCGGCCGACAAGTTGTTCGACCATTTAACCTTCAAGTGTACATTCGAGTAATTTTAATATTTCAGGTATACATGTAGGCTTTAAATTTTTTAGTTCACTACACTAAAAAATTACCCTCATTGATAAATATCCCAAGGATGGTAACGTAGACAATTTTTAGTATAAATATATGTAAATTTTATATATGAAAACCAAAACAATTCGAATTATTATATTAAATATTACATAATACATAACTTACGTTTTGTGATTCTCATAATGTAGCACAGATATTACATGAACATAATGGTGTGAACTGTATTAGATTATAACTTTCGAATACGTCAAAAATTATTCCTGGAATTTTTTAATATTATAACAACAGCATATAGTATGACAAAATTACAGAATATATTTTATATTTTCACAAACAATATAGACTTATAAATAAAAAATTTAGTTATTTGTTGCCAGCTTTTAACTGACATCTGATGAACGGAAGTAACACTTAAATGTTTTAATAAAAGCTGAAATTAGTTTCTTTTATGGCTAATTTGAACCCAATTAATTAATTTATTTTATTGCAATAATAAATTTTATAAATAAATTAACAGTCTGTAAAATGTGAAATTTACATATTGGAAAAGCAGAAATTTTATTGTTTTAACTGTAAAATTAAATTATAATTATCGAATATTTATAAAATAAATATAGGAATTGTTAATTTTTTAACTGTCAATTTATTCGGTGGAACTTTTTTCAAGATAATTTTAGAATTGAATAATTTCCTATTGCTCGAAGTTATAGGTGAATTAGAAATTCTAGAAATTGTGAAAAACTTCGAAATTGTTCTATTAGTATCTTTCCATTGATAAACTGTTCAATAATTAGATCAACTTTACAAGAATCAAAGATTAAGAAATTAAGAGAAAAGATCTAGACATAAATATTGATAATTAAACAAGTTATGCCAAATTATCTGTCTGTAGATATATATGTATGTTTTAATATATATGCACAGTATTTATGATTAAAATACGAGGAATGTTGAATAAACATTATTTCCTTCTTAGTAAAATATGTATTTATAAAATGATAAACAGAGCATTTATCGATGGTAAGCAAATCTTTGCAATTTTCCAGGCAGGTTGTTTAATTGTTGCTTTTCTGTCAGAACCAACTAACTATCTCTGCAGGTATTTGATCTTATTAAATATGGATATTATTAATGAGAAATGTGAAGAATGTTGAGCAAACATTATTTCTCACTTAATCAACTCTGTATTTTAAAAATGTGCACTGAGTTTTTATCCATAATAAGCCAATATTAATTTTACAGATTCGTATTTTTGAGCATTAAAGATTAACTATGGAATACTTATTTTATATAAAGCCACAATTCTCCATTAATTCGTTGCTATTCATTATATTAAAAAAAAACAATTAAAAGGGAAATGATTCAATAATTTCGTTGTCTTAATGGTTATTAAAAAATTTATTTTTCGGAAATTTCATCGGTTAAATTACATGAAAATTCTACTGGAAATGCAAGATATTTAAACTGAAATCTTTAATCGTTTCTTTTCTTAAAAAAACGTTTTCACTTTACAAATTATTCTAAACAAACAACTGCAAATTAGCAGAAAGTTTTAAATGTTTCGATCAAATATTATATCAAATTAATGATTATCTTGTAAAATTTATAATAAATTATATGACAAATTATATTTTACATTCTAATGGGAATTTCTTTATGAACAAGAGGGGCCAACTTGTGTTGTTGTTGCAAACGACTACGTATATTAATTAAATGTAGTCACCAATTTCTTATGAAGAAAACTTCATACATCTGTAAGCATGCAATGTTTATGTCGCCGCAGCATCTCCAAAACAGAAACGATCGAATGATATATTTATTTGCACAGAATCGAAAATTTCCTTATTTATGTATTGTGCGTAATTGGTTACAATTGTGAAAATATATTATTGTCAGTATTCACTGATTTAGTTAAAAGAAAACATTTTTAATCGATTAGAATTAATGCGAAAGGTCTTCTTTCCGAATGGAAGGTAAGTTTGTAACAAAATATTAGAATTTGATTTTTCTGGTCAAAGATTTTTCGAAGATTGTAAACCCATTTATAAAATTTAATCGCATTTATTAGATTTTATAGAAATTTTATGGGAATTGCAAA
Source organism: Olivierus martensii (assembly GCA_000484575.1). Classification (NCBI taxonomy): domain Eukaryota; kingdom Metazoa; phylum Arthropoda; class Arachnida; order Scorpiones; family Buthidae; genus Olivierus; species Olivierus martensii. The sequence continues at coordinate 5,777 of AYEL01089798.1, read as the reverse complement.
AATTTATTATAAACTATTGTAACAAAATTTTATAATTTGATTTTTCTGGTCAAAGATTTTTCGAATATTGTAAACACATTTATAAAATTTAATCGCATTTATCAGATTTTATAGAAATTTTAGGGGAATTGCAAAAATTTATTATAAACTAGAAAATAATGACAAAAAGTTTTAATAACACCATTGAATGTTTAGCAATATGACTTTATATATTTACGGCGAGGAAATGACTACTATTCTCTTATTTAAAAAAAGCTCGTTATTTACATGGGTTGCTAGAACAGTAAATATCGAAATTTTAGAAATCAATAAAATTAGAATCGAGTATAGAGTAATCGTTAACACACCATTGAATGTTTAGCAAGATGACTTTATACATTAACGGCGAGGAAGTGACTATTATTTTCTTATTAAAAAAAGCTTGCTGTTTATTTGGGTTGCTAGTGCAATAGATATCGAAATTTTAGAAATCAATAAAATTAGAATCGAGTATAGAGTAATCGTTAACAGTATATCTAGTAAAAAACAGAAGGAATATTTCCTAATGCATCAAAATTCGTATCTGGAAAAGAATTCATCGTCGATTATAGAAATTTTAGGGGAATTGCAAAAATTTATTATAAACTAGAAAATAATGACAAAAATTTTTAATAACACCATTGAATGTTTAGCAATATGACTTTATATATTAACGGCGAGGAAGTGACTATTATTCTCTTATTTAAAAAAGCTCGTTATTTACATTGATTGCTAGAACAGTTCGTCCTACTCTTGCAAAAACACTGATAATCATAGTGATTTGAAAAAATTTGGCTAAATGTGAACAAATAAGGAACATTTAATGTTCAATTATTAAACATAAATATTACTTCTATTAATTTGTTATTACTTACAAAAATCTGAAGGTTTGGAAGTCAGAATTAAACACTAATATCCCAGAGTGGAAGTATAGTATCTTATCATCAATGATTTTGCAATAATGATATCAAGCTATAATGGCACTTATTTTGCAACTGGCTACCATTATTGAAAAATAATTGATGATAGCATCAAAAGTCGGGAATCCCCTGTATAAGATTTGGAATTAATATTAAGATTTTACCTGTAATAATGATTTTACATCTTGTGGTAATTTCTTGATCTCGGGAACTGCAACAATACTTAGCTTTAAATTATCTGTAATTTGCTTTAAGTCTTTTATCTATTAAAAATTTAAATAAAATTATATTATTTAAAATATTTTATATTTATTATATCTAGAATATGAAAACAAAAATAATATATTTTATCTATAATGATAAGGGGCAATGCTTATGACTTCATTTATGGTAACTACAATTTTTAAAATAAATAAATCTAGAATCAATTTGGCAACAGGTTTAAGTTTTTTATAGATATTGCAGAGACAAAGGACTTCAACAAAAACAATCATTCATTTAAAATTACTTTCTTAGATTTTTATTCAAATTTTGTTGTTGAATTTGCAATTGGAAAAGTTTAAATACAGTCCCATATCAATTAGATTAATAACTTTTAAGTGGGTCAAAAACAATGATTTCAAGATTAAGAAGTGACTTATTATTTGAATATTTTTTCTTGCCAATTTCATTTATTAATTTTTGTTCAATTTAAAAAAAAACTATTTTTTCATTTATACACTTTCTAACTGCCTATTCTAGTATCTACTACAAGCTACAATTGTGGCTTACAGTAGATGGCTAGTTAAATGAAATAGGGAGTCAACAAGTTGGGTTCAACTATTCTTAAAAACATCTAAAGATAGGGAATCCAAAAATTATTCCAGATCATTCAAATAAAAGGCAAATGCTTTATTATACAGCCAGCTGACAAAAATAGATTGTTTCTATAGAATTTGCAAGGTTTTATTCACTTTAAATAATAATGTCAGTTGATCTTTTCTTGTCAGCATCAGAAACATCTAATGCTAACAATCTTTGTCTATACATCAATGACTAGATATATCTGATTTGTGTTGTAAAATTTTTCAAACAGCAGCAGATGGCATTTCATATGCTCATTACTAAAAGTAAAGAATGCATTTAGGAATTCAATTTTTCTACAAAATAATCATTTTATGTAATACAATACTTAAAGCATTAGAATATATCTCCCTTATCTGTTACTGTAATTTGATTTTGTACATATAATTGTTTTGCATATATTGTTAAATCTCAATCAGAAAGAATAACTGAGATTATGCTAATCATTTGATAATAAATTTAAAAATTTAATTATCTTTGTTTTAATCTAGAAAAGTTTTAGAAAAATGTATTATATAATCTTTCTGAAAGCAAAGAAAGTTGTAAAAACTGATTTCAAAATATCTCGATGTAAACCATCTGTGTCTGAATTTGCCATGAGAACTTGTGACTACTGAATTAGTCTGTCCAGGAATGCAAGTGTTGGCTGTGTCTGATATGTGACTGAAATTAATTGTTATATTAACTTCTTGAAATGGAAATCTGCTAGTTTTGAGCTAGTCTAACTGGTTAAAGCACTGGAATACTATTCCAAAGATCCTAGTTCAACTCTGGGCCAAGGCAAATTTTTATTTTCAGATAAATTATCTAAAATTAAAATTCAATTATTAATTAATAGACAGTTGCCATCTTAGCACAAATTTAATAAATTAATTATTACTCCAACAAATGGAAACACTGTAGTTCTAAATTATAATCATTAAATTCCATTCAATTCCAAAAATATTCACTAGATGCCATTTGACTAGTAAATAATATTTGATTTCATAACTTTGCATAAGCAAGCAAAAATGTGCCATTATTAAAAATAATACTAAGAAAAAATAAACATATAGTAAGAAAGTAGTATGTACTATAATATTTCAGCAATTAAAAATATTTTTCATATGATTTAAATTTGGAATTTTTCTAGCTAAAAGTATTTTATGTTGGTTATATTTCAGGAAACTTTATATATAAATTCAAATTCTATTCTAAACTGAGATTACAAAGATATCTTTTTTCAAGATATTCAATCAACTATACAGCAGTAAATAAAATTATTGAATTGCTGTTCCATAAGTAGCATATTCAGCTATCTAGCCATTCTATATGGAAATACTGTAGTAGTGGTGATATTCAACAACAGTGAGCAATGCAAATAAAAATATTTAATGCATTACAATTAGATATGTCTCAGTGAATTATAATTATGAGTCAAATGGCTTGTTGCTTCAAACAATATTTGAAAAGTGGATCCAAATAAGATAATTAGATGTTTTGCAGCGAGAAAAATAGAAAAATATATCCCTAGTTTACCTAGTATTTATCTAGTTTATGTTTCTGATGCAATAATTTTTGTGTACACCCAGTTCTGTTTTTACATGATTTTGATTTAACATGAATTAGAAAAAAATTTTCATTCTCTTTTTACATGATTTGTTTTGATTTAACACAATCGACCCAAATTCTAAGAAAAATTTTTTCCTATTACAATGAATGTAGCGCTTTCTTTGCATTATTCACTTTTGCTTATTTTTGATTCCAATTAGAAAAGAAATTTCTGAGGCATTCCCCTAATATATGTATAACCAGGGTCAACCAGAATGTGTAGCGAACAGTGCGATCGCACAAGGCCCCGCAACCCTACTTGATCCAACTCGTTTGAAACCGATTTTTTTTTTGTTGGGATCTGGTAAGGGTATGTATTGTTATTTTTAAGGAAACCACAGGATTCTGAAGTTCTCATTCTGAACAGAAGACACACTATCAACCATTTTGGCATTATTAAAAGGCCCCACGACAACTTTGCACTGGACCCCGCTTTTTCTCAGGCCGGCCCTGTGTATAACTTCAATAGGGAATTTATTTTGTCTGCATTTTGAGTTTGATGTTTAAAGTGAAAAGTAAGTTTTTGAATGTTTAATGGTATAAAAAATTTTATAAAAGTTAAAATCAAAATCTTGTTATGCGTAATCATGTATATAATTCATTATTTTGCATAAGTTTTATATTGGCAACATATGAATGAAAATAGTACTGATCAAAAGATGACAACAAGTAAAGAAAACTTTCCAAAAGGGCTGCACTTCTATCTGATGCAGACTTTGAGAAAATGAACAATAAAATTATAGTATTTCTCCACATGCAGTACCTAAACCAGTGTGCGCCATTGTTTTGAAAAATCTATCTTGGAAAAAAAATCTTGATCATTAAACAATTAAAGATTTGCCTCTCTCAGACTGATGATTAAAACACGAATCAGCAATTCTGTTGTATTAAAGATTCATTCAAAAAACTACTATAAATCAGATTTCAAAACAAGTTTTCAAAATGGCATGTACCAATTTAGATACTGTATGTGGAAAAATATTATAATTTCATCATTCATTTTCTCAAAGCTGCACCATATAGAATTGCAGTCCTTTTTGGAAAGTTTCTCTACTCGTCATCATCTTTCGATTGGTACTATTTTCATTCATATGGCGCTAATGTAAAATTATACCTTATTTCTCTTTTCAAATGATAATTTACTTTATATAATACAGTATATTGTTATATACATGTGCAACCTTTATGAAATAAAAAGTGCAAGCATGTAAAAATAATAGGATTCTAACACGATTTTTATAGGGTTATATTATTTTTAGTGATTTTTTAGGTTTGGAACCTTGTCTGGAACCAATCTTTTATTTTCCCATAGATATAATGGAAAATTCAGGAATTAAAAAATTCTGCTAATATGTATCCTAAAAATTTCAGAGAACTATATTAAATATTTTGTCCTTTAGAAGTCTTCGAGTCAATAAGCTAAGCAATTATTTCACGTGGTTTATTCGGGTTATTTCTACTAACTTCACGTATATTTCAAAAAGAAATGATCTGAAACTAATTACAAAATAATTCTTAAAATATGCATATAAAATCTAAAATAGTACATAGATCAGTAAATTAAACAAAAATCATTCATTTTATAGCAGTCTTAAATATTTGTATTGTGGTAACGCTGCCATGTTATAACGTAGGCGGATTTAAGATGATGTAAACAAACACAAAATAAATATCTACTTCCTTATCCATTTAGCAAAGAGCTCTACTGACGTCTATTTCATATAGGAAGTGTATCGGAGGATATGAGTAGGATAGTTAGCCCTCAATCATTCTCAAATATCACACCATCAGCGAATAGCATAGCCGTTAGAGCTAGTTTAGAAAATTACGTAACCAAAATAGGAAGTCGCCTATACATAACTTTATGCAGAAGAGAACATCTAAGTATAATTTTCCATTTTGCTTAGGAAATATTTAGACGTAGAAACTATCACCAAATTTGAGTGATAACTTGAAATATTTAATTATGATAGAATATTATAATTTAATTCTACATAGTAAAAAATAACATAACTATAGCTAATTTTTAATATCAAAATTTCATGTTATGCTCAATATTAATTTATTAATGAGGTTGTTATTCATCCGTATTATAATAAGCACATAAATAATGTGAATTGAATAAAAACGAAAATAATTAAATCAATTTTTATTAAAAAACATTGCCACTTTATAGATGGCAGTAAATGTTTATAATAGAAACTACATTTATTGTTTAAAAATATGAAGTTTTTCTAAATCAATTAAGATTTTATTCATAATTTTTACTGTACTTAATTACAAAATTTTTAATTTTTCAGAAATTTCAGATTTGAAAAATATAAATAGTTAGAAATTATTGAGAATTTATAACTAAAACTTTTATACACCATCGACTTCGTGAAAGCGTTGCTTTATATATGTTAC
>AYEL01089796.1:0-21492 GCA_000484575.1 Olivierus martensii | reverse complement strand
GTGTGTGCTGTTTTTGAGTCGATTCATTGAACATTAAATGGTGACAAAAATGCCAGACAATGCCATTGACATGTGGTTTGAGTCATCATTGCAAAAAAGACATATAGACGGACATAGTTATAGAATTCCAAAGTAAATCCTCTCAAAAAATATGCAATGCTTCTGACAGCTGCATATGTCTACCATGATGTATGAACAATACTTGAAGGGTTCCCCAGAAAAACATTCCAAGCACCAAACTGTAAATTTAACATAAGCTAAAAATAAAAGCATTTTCAGTCTATAAATTTGCTTTAAAATTTATAAACTGAAAATGCTTTTCTTTTTAGCTTATGTTGAATTTACAGTTTTGTGCTTGGAATGTTTTTCTGGGGAACCCTTCAATTTTCTGTCAATAAAATTATACTTGTTACCATTAATAAGCCCAAAAAATTTCAAATTGATTTTAACGATTTACTTTACCTGGTTTTACCAACGTGCAAGTCTCACTTTTGAGTTGGCTACCATGAAATTTGCAGTGGTAACCACAATTGTCTACTCAACTTTTTGAAATTTGTCAAGCCCTGTATAGTATATTTTTTTACATGAAATTTTTTTTACATGCATTTTTCAGGAATGCATCTATCATGTAAAAACAGAATTGAGTGTATTTTAAAATTCTGACAAACATATAGAATGACAATAATTTTTTCCACTACTATACATCTTATCTTCTTTTATTTTTATTATAAAATGATTGATATTAACATAAATATTTCACAAAATTTAAATTACAGTAACTAACCTCTTTGGATATTGCTTCAATTTCATTTGATATTTTCCTGATTTCTTCTCCATAGAAAGTAACATTAGATTTAAGCAATTTAATATCAGAATGAATATTATGAAAGGTTTCAGGTGTATTCTTATTTCTCGTTTTAACTAAAAGAAAAATTAACACAGTATATATATAAGAATAAAATATATATATAAAAACTATATATACATTTAAAAAATAACAATAATAATTGAACACGGCCATTATCATTCTAAATCATTCATCAAATCATCATTCACGAATCAGCAGTTCCGTTGTATTAAAGATTCATTCAAAAAACTACTATAACTCAGATTTAAAAACAATTTCAAAAAACTACTATAACTCAGAGATTAACTTTTTCTTATAAATATAGAAAAGAGGTTTTATTGACAAAGATTATTAAAAATAGAGAAATGAAGAAGAATTGAATGTAGAAACAAAATAAGCATGTGTTACATTATGCTATGGAATGAAGATTTGATACTTACCAATTTATTGCAGCTTTTGAATTGTGTGCCTAATTGCTTTAGAGAGATAAATATTTATCTCTTTAAAGCAATTAGACACAATAATTTAAAGCAAGTATTTATATGGTGTCTAGACATATCTACTTTTGATTCTGTGAGTTGGATTTGCTTTAGGCTAAGCTAAATAATCAATTTGGTTTGGATAATAGCATAATCAATCAAATTAAGTCATTACTTTGCAATAGATAATATATGCTGTGTATACAAAAATCTCAAATTAGTGTAAACCTAATGTTGGGCTCCCTAAGATTTCTTTTTTTGGGGGTATTACTCATCATTCTGTATACTGATCAGGTGTTCATACTAACTACAATAAATATAGGATATGCTGATGATATAAAAATATGAAATTCATCTTTTGATAAATGGGATAAGGATATTTGTATAATGTCTGAGTGGCTTAAATAATAAAACCTTTGGATTAATTTGGATAAAACTGTATATATGTTATTCTTTGAGAAATCAACAAAATGTGTCCTCCTCCAATTTTGTTAATAACTATAAAAATCTAGGATTGGTGTTCAATAGTATATTATGTTTAAACATCATATTTTAGAAACACATTGAGCAATAAATAGAATAACTTAAGTTTACATGTAATCATCTGCATGGCAAACATATTAAAACTGCTATGATGACATGGTTTAATGCTAATATAATTAGTAGAATATGTTATTGTTTTTTCTTGTTTATGCATCTATATCTCATGTGTTGCTGGATTTAATCAATGCCAAGTTAATGCATGCCTCAAAGCTTATCTGCCGAATACTAAACTATCTCCAACAAATAGATGCTCAAAACTTGTTACGATTCTTGAACATTAGAGATTTTTTTGAAACAATTAAACTATTGGATATTAAGTTGGCCTCTTTGTATATAACTGGAATTATACTAAATAACCTTTTGAAATGAATTTTTAGCAATTTCATTTTGTATAACTAAGAAATGTTTTGTATAACTTATAATAATATTAGATAATAGTTTTCTATATCTATTATTACTATATCTTTTAGAAAACTATTTACTTATAGAGCAGCAATCAAATTTTATTATTATTATTATTATTGTAATAATGATTAAATTTTAATTGCTTTTTTTCCTCTTTTTTGGCTTCTTTGTATTGGAAGGCTGGAATTATTGAATATTGTTTGCCAATATGTTGATTTGAATTTTATTTATACATGTACTTTTATCCTTTTTTATATTTTTGTGAATAAAATAAATAAATTAACAACTATTTTGATTTCAATCACCTGAAACAAATATAGCAATAGAGGAAAATGCTAATTGACACAAGACAATGATTAGACAACATACAATCTATCATATTCTGTTGCAAAAATCACATGATGCAATATTTTTTTAAAAGTTGTTATTAAATGTATTTATTCCAATGTTATTTTTGTAATTACACTCATTAACTTTAGAACTTCATGAATCTATAATAAACAATAAGCAATAAATTAACAATAGCACTAACAATAAGCAATAAAAAAACGTTAAAACAAATAATAGCTTGTCCAACTTCATGTCAAGTTGGGCAGATTTATTACAATACTATTGTCAGAATTTTGGGAATGCATAGTACTAATGACTGAATATAATTTTTTCTAATTTTAAGAATAGGTCTGCCCAACTTGATGAATGTATTTGAAATACTACACAATCACTATTAACAGATATCCATTCTCTGCATTACTCCATTCATAAAGTAAATTCATAGTATCAAAAAAATTTCTAATATATTTAAAAATGCAGACTTTTGTATTCAAAACAGAAGCTAACTATAAGTCGTTAATTTTGTTTGTAACATTGATCATGCTCCTCTTAATCATGTGATATCATAAAAAACAATTTATGTTTGTTAATTGGGTTGAAGTATTATTTAGCCATTACGCAAAGATGCAAGTGGAATGTAGAGATGTTAAATGTTTTATGATAATATAATTAGAGAACCAAGGAATCCACAAGCACTTTAAGCTGGAAAAATACACAATTTATTATTAGATATTTAATGCATATACTAAGAATAACATGCGATAATGTTTTCAACCCTCCTCAGCCACTTCTCTCAAATGTGCATCTTATGTAGATGCACATTTGAGAGAAGTGGCTGAGAAGGACCAAAAATGTTACCACATGTATTATTAGTATATGTGTTAAATATCTAAAAAATAAATTGTGTATTTTTCCTGCTTAAAGTGCTTGTGGATTCCTTGTTTTTTTTTTTTATAGGCAACAGAACTTGATAGTTTATGATTATATAATTAGAGGTTTAAGAATATAACTAACTGGGATAATATAAAAGCCATATAAAATAAATATTAAAATTTCAAAAAAAAAAAAAAAAAAATGTTTCTTTGCTCAATAGAAACAGGATAAAATTAAAATATATCATTAAGATGATTGGATCTAATAGAGTCATAAGATTATCTCATTAAAATGCAATAATGATAACTACAGTTAAATAATTCATTTATGATTTGAAGAATCAAATCAACAGTTATTAGATATATTATCAAGGATTAAAAAAATCAAATATCAGTTCTGGACAAATGGACTCTGGACAAAGACAGGTTCAGATTTATTCAAATATTACATTAAGTGAAATTAAGATCTTATTAGATATTAAATATAACTATCCTGTTAGATTCTTTATGATCTTTCAAGATTGTCAAGGATTACTAACAAGACATTACTTGAAGAGAACTTATTCTTGTAGGATTAATAAATGATTCATAATAAGTTGCCAGAATGCACTGATACTTCAGATATTATTTGGACAACCACATATTTTACCCAAATATTTATGATGCCTTTAATAATATATAATTCTATAGTGCATAGATTCTAGCACATTTTCAGACTCCAATTCATGTAGATGATAGTTATCATTTAGAGGTGTCTTGAATAATGTTCCATAAATTATTTACTAAACATATCAAATCATAAATCATATTAAACTTAACATAAATTAGAAGTATACTATAAACCTGAAAATAAGCTTATAATAGTGTTTCTTATTCTTTTTCATCATATTTTAAAATTTACAGTACCACAATTAATAATAAATAGATTTTTGTCATCTGAACTAACTTAAATACAATAAGATTAGATTATCCAGAATTTATTTATTTTTTTTATACAAATGAGTTTAATTCAATTATTAAGCCAGATCAGATTCCTTTATGCTGTATGAAAATATAAAACAAAAATAATAATTTATACATAACTTAAATATATTCATTTAAATAATGTATAAATGTAGCCAATAAAACAGAAAATATTGTCTGTTTTTGTTTTTAACTAGACTTTCTCATATTTAACTTGTGTGAATTTATACATTACAGAAAAATTATTACTTTTATAAGATCATAGAAAAGCACTATAAGCAAGGTATTCAAAGATTTTTAATCATGAACTTGCTTATAGTGTATATACCTTGCTTATAGTGCTTTTTTATGATCTTATAGATGTTTAAAGCAAGAGTTTCTGTTTATTTTGTTTATTATTACTTTTACTCTCTATTTCTATAATAGAAAAGTACTTTCTGTAATTTTATATTAAATTTATATTAACAACATTATAAAAAAAATATTTTTCTTGCAAATTACTTTTAAATTAAACTTACAATCATCAACAAGTTTTTGTAAATCTTCTACTCTGGTATTCAAATTGGTTATAAACCATATTAGCAAAGCTACAATAATAAGTATGATAATGTTTAAGACTAATTTTGCATGCTGAACACACTGACAAGAACATGCATCTCCTCCTCCTGGTGCTTGTTTTGCTTTAGAATTAGGACGGAATCTTCTAAAAATGAAAATATATACTTTAAAATTATATATATAATTACATAAAAATAATAACAATTTAAAAATACTTGAAAAATAATCAACTGCCAAAACAATAATTGTATACATAATGAAAACTTTTATGCTTCTTTAATAGCTTTGTTAATTTCTATGATTATCAATCCATCCTGCAAATGTAATGCACAAGTCAGACATAGTTGGAATTCAGATTATACTGAATATTTTTAAAAATATGATATTGAAAAATAGTGTTTTGCCTAGTATCTATTTTTTATTAGTACCTGGAAACTGATTGGAACTAGCTTGAATCCAATTACTTGATATATGATGATAAAATCAAGCATTGAATATAAAAAAAAGTAAAAAAACAATCAATCAAAATTATATAAACTGTAACCTTAGAGAAATTCCAAAAAGTTTATTCAGTTTTTATAAACTTGTACTTTAATCAGACTGATAAATATTTAATTTAAACTTTTATTTAAATCCAAACTTTACTGTTATTAGATTAATAAAATCTTATTTAAGATAACTAACAGTATATAAAATGATCATTTTAAATAATAAATAGAAATAATGCCATTAAAAATTTTATATTAAACTTAAGTAATTGAAAATTATTATGAAACAATTTATTTATGATGAGTTTAAAATAAAAACGTGTTTTATTTGTTTTTTTCACAAAACTAACATTTACATTATGATATCTTAAAGGAGAGTCATATTAATTTAGTTATGACATGAGATCTCTGAGAGACAGTTATATCAAAGAATTTTTCTGGATGGCCAACATCAAATTATGGGATTGCCTAGAAAACTGAATGATAGACATCAATAAGTTAGCAGATCACTCCAAAAAATTCCCTAAGCATAAGATCAAAGTTAATTCCAGATCCTCCAAAATATGATATCTTTGAAAGACAATCAGGCTTTGGTAAAGTGCAAAAGCTTTTGATCTGAAGGATCTCACTTCTTTTTAAGAGCTCTACTCACAGTTCACTGATTGCTATATTATATATTTATAATATTTCAATTTATATTATTATATTATATTTAAATAATTAATTAAAATTAAATTAATTTTAATTAATTTCAATGTAAAAAGAACTGCTGTGGTTAATTTTTTCATGGATATGGTTATTCCTTAATGAACTCCCACTGCTACATATCATTTATATATATTTTCCATAGTTTTTAATCTCAGGATATGAAATCAGAAAATTTAAATATAGATCTTATTCTCATACATTATTACATTGGGGCCAATACATTCTGAAATACAGCCATCTTAGCATTCTTTCATAGATTTTCATTCTTAGGATACATTTTAAGCATACCCATAACTTTTAATCCAGCTAACAACTTCACCATCAATGCAAACTTTTCTTCCAAACATACTTCCCAAATATTCATTCATCCTGATCAGCTGATTTCAGAACTTATATGCCCCTTACCCCTCTCAAACACAAGCTGTTTCATATATCCTACTTTTATTTTCATCTGATGCTTCTCATGTGACTAATTAAACCATACAATAAGTGTTCTCAGATATTATTCATTCTCAGAAAGGAGAAGAGTCATCAGCATATATCATATCATTTTCCTTCATATCCAACTTACTCACAGAAGCTTCCTTTATACATGAATCCATGAACATATCAAATAATCATGAGGCATCATACATCCTTGATCACAAATCATTTTGGTATATCTTCATTCACTCTCTTATTTGCATGACTAGTATATATTGGTCTCACAGCAGCCACTCATTTAGACTCTACTCTCTCAACAGTTTCCACAATTTATTACTATTCAGTCAATTATATGCTTTATCAAGATAATAAATATATAGAATAGCCTTTCTTCATATGAAGATATCTCTCCATAATCGTATGCAATTAAGAAAAAGCTATTTATACATTCTCTTTCATTCTTAGCTGCACTACAAATCTGTGTGAATCAGATATGTATTATATATGATGAATATGATATACATTCCTTGTTCTCCCAATCACAATTTTATTAAATACCTTGCCTTCCACAATCAGCAGATCCCTATAATTATTGTATCTCTCATCCTTTCCTTTGCAAATAGAAAAAATTACAGCCTTAGTAAAATCACTCAAAATTACATCATTCATTCAACATATCTTGCATAGATTCCATATTCAATCCACAATAAATTTCCCATTATATTTCAACCATGTTCATATCATTCGTATTTTAATGCACAAAATAAATTATACTTTTTAAACATTTAAAATTTGGATTAGTGTACCTGTATCTTTTATTAAATAATTCCACTAAATTTTAAATTGATTATCTGAAATAAAAATGAAGATTCTCAATTTATAGAACTTTTTATATTTCTGAATAATTAATTTAAACAACAACTGAAACCCCCTATTACTTTAAAGGAATTATTAAAACATAGCATTACACAAAGTTCTTTTCATTAATTTTTGATTATTATTATTTGTTCTGTATTTGAAGTTTAGCACATCAGTATAAAATAAATTTTAGCCATCATCAGTTAAAGATTAAGTAATCAATAATCTATTCAAAAGCCTCATATATATACTGGCTAGCCATAAAATGAAGTGTTCAGAACTCTCTAGCACATCATGTATTGGACAAAATGTAACAAAATTTGACAGATGTACACAGTGGAGCATGCAGTTTTAATTATGAAAAAAAAAAATTCAGTATCAAAAGTCGCCAACAGGGGGATTGTGGCACTGCAAAAATGTAGAATGTGTAATTGCCAAGTGATACAGGACACATCAAGTTTCTAAACAATACAAGACAATGTTTATTGTTAATTACACGAGGTTCAATATGACTACCATTCAGATGTTCCAAGAACTGCATGTAGCGCACGACATCTTCCATGCCGATATGTTCTGTGCCTCCATGGAAGATTTATTCATGTTATTCATGTTTACACATACTACACTTTTGCAGTGCCATAATCCCCTGTTGATGACTTTTGGTACTAGATTTTTTCCTTTGAAATCAAAACTGCATGTTCCACTGTGTATGTCCACCAAATTTTGTTATATTTTGTCCAATACCTGAGATGCTACACGGCTCTGAACATCTCATATTTTTTTATGGCTATCTGGTATATAAAATAAACTATCCTAAAAAAAATTATTATATATTATTTACATATTATCCTAAAAAATTTATCCTAAAAATTTAAACTATTTGAAAAAAGAGGATTCAATTTAGTAGTAGTTTGATGAAAAAATGCAGATACTATAATTTGTAACATTTTTAAATTATATAAAAAAAATATGTAGGGTGATTCACCTAAAGTCTGACAGATGATTTTCTCTGCAACAACACTAGATAGGAAAATATTCATAGTAAAATGATCTTTTATCTGATGTATGATTCATTATGCTGTGACATCTGTAGACAGAAACAATGAGGGTGTACTTTAAAATTTTCATCATAATAGCAGTTTTTTTTTATCACCAATAAAAATTTTTTTTCGTTAACAAAACTTAGATTCATCAAATCATACAACCCTATTCCATTGTTCAATGGTCCTTGGCCAACTGCAGGCAACATCTCTTGTTCTTGGCTGTTAACAGGGGAAACCTGATATGACGTCTGCTGGAATATCCCATTTGTGTTAAAGGTCAACGACAATATATTGCAATATGGCATTCAGGATGCTGATGATGTAATCAGCAATCAAGTATGCACTTCCTCTTTGCCTGCACAATCCTTCTGAGTCATCTCTGGACCCTTTCATCCACCTTCATTTTCTGACTAGAGAGTGACTTGCTGTTGCAAATTTTTTGCATATTCACCCATTCACAGTACACTTGCAAAACTAGAGGTCTCAAAAATCCTGTATCACATTTCTGGAAATGCTAGTACCTAGAATCATGCCTCATTTGAAAGCAGTTAGATCTTTTATCCTTTTCATTCATACCATATCTATTGTAATCAAAACACAGATTGACTCACCAACCATGACTAGCAACACTGTACACCTGTGTCATCTGTTGGTGATCTTGCCCCACAAATATGATGAAACTGCTGTCTCTAATAAAGTAGATGTTTAATGTTATTAACTAAACTTTTAATTTTTAATTCTACTGAATTAAAATTTTTAGAGAACATAAATAATATAATAAACATAAATAACAAATTTGTTCAAAGTCAGTTCAGCAATGAACAAGGTAAACTGTAAAGTTCATGATGAAGATTCCTATTCCCTTCATTTTTGTCTCATTATACTGAAATTTTCAAAAAATCTTAAACAACAAAGAATATTTACATTCCATATTTGGTTAAAATTGGCTAAATAATGTGATATAAAGATAATTCTAGAGAAGAGGTCCATCCTTTTCTATCCTTGCTTTTAACCTGACTGAACCAAACTTTTCAGAAGAATTTTAATTGAAGTAGCATATATCTATATTCCAAATTTGATCAAAATTAGTTGAACAATACAACCTGTAGATGTATTTACAGAGAGAGGATTTCCATTTCCTCCTTTATTTTGACCTGATTGTGCTGAAATTTCATAGAATATCAACATAATCTAAGAAATACTTATAGCCAAAATTTCATCAATACTAACTGAATGAGTAACTGTAGGAACAGCTGCAAAGGAGAAGAAAAAATGATATCCTTTGCTGATTTTTGCTATTTTCAAATTAGTTGAGTTATTTTGCTAATTAGATCAGATGCTTCAGTTTGATAGTGAGTATTTTATTGAATACTTTTTCAAATAAATTGTTAGATTGATAATTGAAAAACAAAAAATAAAAAAAGTTGAATTTTAGCTGAAATGATTCTTATAAGAGATAAGTGGCTTGCATACTTAGCTTTGACTTATTGCTATACTTCTTGATAAAACTTAACAATAATATTTATGTGATAATGCTCTTTAATTACTTAAAAATTATAAAAGCACAATTAGCAGCTGAATAAATACTTTAATAAACAGAATCAAATGAACTCAAACAAACGTTTTCGGCTTATTTAAAGCCATCCTCAGGTTTCTAAACATATACAAAAACTAATCGTTCCAGAACGCTAAACTGTTCTATTAACATTTTTTAAAAAGGTAGAAAAATAAAACTGAATACATAAAAACTTAACATGTGCATTTACATGCTTATCATCAGCCTTTAGAGGTATACAGAAATAATACACCCAAAACAGGTCTAAATACATTAACTTTTCATCTTAACTGCATATTCCCATGCTTTTGATATATATCAAAAGCAACAATTGGTTTGGCATATGCTTGGGAGCTTCATAAATGTCCAGCCATTACTACCCAGATGCTTTCAATTGTTACAGAGAATCCATTTTTCACTGCAAGTTAAAACTGCCTTAAAAATAGATATATTTTTTTTCTCTCAGAAGCATCACTGGACAAATTTCCACATCAATATTTCTGCTGTTTATTTAATTCATGATGCACCTATTTATCCAAGGTTTTCATCTTTCCTATAAACTTAAGATGACAACTCTGTATAGCTGCAGATACCTCTAATTCAGCTACAATACTTCTCGTTCTCACAGTTGCATTTGGTCTGCTTCAGCCATTGCCTTTAGTCTGGTGTGGTCCATAGAATTGTTAGGTCTTTCTCAGAACTTGCTTTCAAAGTCAGTTTTTCCAGCTCTGAATTTCACAAACCAATCACATGCACTCAATCACTAATAATACCTTCTCTGAACATGAAATTGATCTTCTATGTTATCGGTTGCAGCAGTCCCTTGTTTAAATTCCTACATACAAATTATTCCTAATCTTTTGTAATTAACCATAATTTTAATTCTGAAATACAGAAATTAATAAATTTCTTGGAAATGTGGTTCAGAAATCAATACCCTATCTTTTTCCTGTTAGGACAGAGTTTATGAATAACTGTTTGAGCAATTTTTTCATCGGAGCAAAGAATTCTGCCCATAATGAAAAACAGCAGTTTCATATGGGAAACAACTCAATATAAACTGAATGTTCTTATAAAAAAGAGTATAAATGGGAATGCAATTTATGATTGTTTTAGATGAGTTTTTTAATATAATGGAATCATCAATTTATATTTTTTGTTGCCACTCAGATGAATCTTTAATTCTCTAATTAAATATTACTTAACAAACTACAAATATTGATATTTTGGGTTTTAAATACAATAGGATTGCCATAATAAAACTACCAATAGTTTTTTTAATACATAGGGATGGAGTGAAAGTTTAATTTAAAAAACCCAGATGTTCTTTGGGAAATTTTATCAGTGTGCTAGAATCTATTGATTTATGTCATGTTCTGTCTACAAACTGATGATAATTAAAAAAAAAAATGTTATATAGGCATTTTTTCATATTTCCATCAGACTCTGTTATAGCTTATATAGGCAAACACCTGAAATATTTTTTTTCTACCGATAAAACTGCCCATTATTCAATCTCTACAAACCTTCATTTATTAATCTCTTCATAAAACTCTAGTGAAGCCCTCGTACATCACTATACTGTAAATTTTTAGATCAAAAATATTTTAAATATCTCAATTAGAATAAAATTCATAAACGTGACATTACACATAACATTACGTCGATTATTCATTTATAGCAAAAAATAAATAAAGCAACTAACTTTTTAAAACGAACTTTTCGTTTGGGTAAAGCAAACTGTGGAGAATCAGAATCAGATTCACTCTTAGTTAATTCTAACAGTTTAAGTCCATCCGCATGGTTCTGCATCTCTTCACGTCATCGATCAAGATTCAAACATTCGAAAACACCACAGCGACAACCGCCATCTTTATTTACTGCCGTTTATATCACAGACGCTTACAACTAGCGGCAGAAAAATAGCCCAAGTTAGAAAATGGAGTATAATTTATTAAATTTTTTTATAATATTTTTAAATGCAATAATAATGAAAATTATAATATTCTATATCCAAATTTAGTCGCTTTTTTTCTCTTCATTTAATTTGACTTTGACGTTATGACCTTCCACACAAAAACATTTATTATTTTTCTAACGTTAAATGCCAGTAATTCCTAGCATACAAATGACAAACTGATAAAAAAAATTAAATATAATTTAATCATTTTTTTTTATTTTCTAAATTTTTTAATACATTATCGTAATTTTCCATAGGTTGCCTACGAAAAAAAGTCTTTGAAGTATGGTGTTTTCATCATTTTTTTGAATAAATAAAATACAGTAACCATCTACGCATCTAGATTTCTAGAAGCTAAACAAAAATAACTACAATGGGCGTTTGTTAGCAAACAATGCAAATGATTTTCTAAGAGTAGTTGTTGTCTGTTAGATAATTATTTAACAGACAACAACCGACATTGGAATCTTGTTTTGCTTACACTCACTCTCGATCTTGGACACAACTGATAGACGAAATTGTTAAGGATTCTTGAAAACAATCAAAATTTTATATTTTATATATCTAGAACATTAATTAATTAATTTATTTTTAACTTTATATCTTCGAAATTTTTCAAATACTGCAAAATGCCGAACTATTAATCAATTTAAAAAAATATATAAAAATTTCATAATATGCATAGATATTAGGTCATAAAAATATTTTTCTAGTCACGATAGTTTTTAACTTAATTTGGTGATAATAAAATAAGAAAAAAGAATAATAATATAGTAATAGATTTATGACGTAAAAAAGAAGTATGTCAAAATATTCATTTACGTAACACGTGTACGATCGTAAAACACCTATACGTGTCGTAAGAGCTGCAGTAGTAAGCAGGATGAGGATATTAATAATAAAAACTAAGCGCAAAATTCCGCATGGATAGAAATTTAATCGAATATTTCTGTTTAGCGATTAAAATATTCGATAAATCAATTTAATAAAAAAATTATTCCGTATAACCGAGATCTGATAAAAACTGGTCTAATATGGGTCGCAAATAAAAGCCCCAAATATCGACTTTTTTTTTAAATTATCAAATAAGGAGATATTAAAATCGGTCGCGTAATAAAATAATATTCTTTCAGATATTATCTTCAAAATTAATCATAATTAGTTTTGATAATTTTATTAATTTAATCGCATTGGGCATATCATAAATTCTAGTGATTTAGATTAAGGATTTATCTATACAGCACAGATTTTAGTTTGTTACTAATTTGAATTAGGCATCCCTTAAGAAAATCAACTGTTGAGAAGCAGTTAATTTTCTTAAAGGATGCCTAAGTCAAAGTAAAATCTGTGTTGTATGGATAAATTAATTGTAGAGAAACAGTTAATTTTTTTAAAGAGCTGTTGAGAAGCAGTTAATTTTCTTAAAGGATGCCTAAGTCAAAGTAAAATCTGTGTTGGATAAATTAATTGATCTGTATGGATAAATTAATTGTAGAGAAACAGTTAATTTTTTTAAAGGGCCATAAATTAGTTCTTTCTGATACTGATTAGGTAGTTGCATAATATCTATAAATATTATGGAACGTTCTTTTTTTACAGCTATTAAAATAGATGATAAAATATTTGATGTAAAAAAATAACCAAACATTTTTTTATAATATTAAAGATAATTAAGGTTGTTGATTCTTAGCATTTTGTAGCACTTATCGACTTCACATGGAGCATTCTATATAGGAATATTCGATTTTTAGGTTAATGCAGATACCTGGATTTTACAATAAGGTGATAATCGCATTAAATAATTTAAATCCCAAAAATATAACACAAAAAGTTAATAAAATAGTTAAAATTATTGAATTTTTTGCTAATATAGAATGAAATTTACGATTCAGTTATCTTAAATTTAAAGAATTTAATTAATGAAATAAGGAATTTATGTTTCCGTCATCATTAATAAATAGATCTAAAAAAATTTTACAAAAATAAAACTGTACATATGGAATGATATCTTTCCAACAAGATTCAATTTGTTTTAATTGCCATTCAAAAATAATTACGTTTAAAAGAGTAAAGAAATCATTCAATAATTTACAAATCCAATAAAATACCATTACTATACCATTTATTATACCATTTTATATATATTTATATACCATTTATTGATACCATTTTATTGGATTTGTAATTGTATTAAAATAATTACGTTTAAAAGAGTAAAGAAATCATTCAATAATTTACAAATCCAATAAAATGATACCATGAAATAAATTAATACATTATCATCCTTCATTTCTGATTTGTTCTGTCCAAATTATATTTACTGAAAAATCTTTTAGCATTTACGCTATTAGTTGGAGACCAAATGCATTTTAAGTCTGCTTCAACCAAGTCTGGAAATTTTTATCTTTATTACCAACAAAATTTTTATCTTTATTTTATCTGTAAAGAATCTACTATACTTTTTGTTTGTTGAATACTTCTAACTTCCTGTAATCACGAAAATACTCATATTCCTTTATAAAATTATCTAAACTTACATGTCACAAATGTGGAATCTTGCTTTTATATTGGCAAAGAATTAGCATCAATACCCTTTACCTGACCAGCAAAGGGTATTGATGCTTCAAAATTTCCATTTTCTGTCATATGACTAGAAAGTTTATATTTTTCATGCATTTTGCAAACTATTTTATCGTATTTTTCATTCGCCTTTTCATTCCTACAGGATTCTAACAAAGCAAAAGTGTCTGTAGGCAATCAATGACTAACACGTCTGGAGTTCTGCACCTGTAGATATCATTTCATTTTAGAGCATATGTGCAAAACAACAAGAGAAGTACACCAAGTAATCAACTTCCTAATTTTTAATGAAATTTCCAGATTAGAATAAACGGAAATGCAGCACTGATCGCCCTAAGTTCAGATCGTTATCCTCATTCTGTGTTCGTCACTATATTGTATTTTTTGTAAAAAACCAATAAAAAATAACATTATATATTATATAAACAATAAAAATTTTAAGCATATAAATTGCGTGTTATAAATATAACCGGGAAAATGCAAAACAATATTTTTTTTGTACAATTATCTTTATTACCAAGAGATTCTTTACAGATCCTGTTGGTAAAGGCCGTGATACACTGAACGCGATGCGAAGCGAAGCTTATGCTTCGCTTTCAGTGTGAAAGCAACCGCGCAACTTCGCGCGGTTACGCGCGTACAGTGTAGCTTGGACTAGCTTTTCCCGTGCGACTACTCGAGTTAACACGCGTGGCCGCGCGAAAGGAGATGAAAATGTTGAACTTTGACCAATCAGCACGCGCTAACAATGCGTTGCGATAAGACGCGAAGGAAGCAATCAACCAATAGAAACGAATGTTTTATATTCTTGGAAAATGGAGAAAATTGAACAGTGTGATTGGGATTCAGATATAGAATTTGTTTTAGAAGTACGAAAAAGATCATGTCTACATGACATGAGATTAAAAGAATACCGAAAATATACGATCACTTCTTTCTAATTACAAATCAACCACACTCCGCAAACGACCTATATCGGCAAATCCATGAAACATGATAAATAACTCGACTGCAATGTAGACAGGCTGCGGCGCAGTGCAAGGCGAAGCGAAGAATGCAAATTTTTCTATCATCTTTGCTTCGCTTCGCGTCGCGTTCAGTGTCACTGCCTTAATAAAGATAAAATTTCCAGACTTGGCTGAAGCAGACTTAAAGTGCATCTGTGTTCCAACTAATAGCGCAAATGCTAAAAGATTTTTCAATAAATACAATTTCATTTTTGTAAATTATAAAATCACAGTTTAATTAAAAAATTGCATTTTATAATATCGTACATAGAAAACTGAAAAGGCTTAATAGCAAATGTAGGGCGCGATTTTAAATTCAACACTCTTCACCACTGATGTAAACCATATTCGTTAAACTGTTTGTAAATTCACCAGTGACGTCACTGATGTATTCAACACTAACTCACCACATCAACCATAGCATTTGTTCGGTTGACGCTAGTGGATACAGACTTTGACGTCATTTGTTAAAATGGCTGCTTCCATGAGAAAAATAAATGTAAAGATTGGAGAATCAGTTTATGCTCTATCTGTTGATAGTTCTACAACAGATATTTCTTTGTACTGTACTTGAAAATATAATTTCCTATGTCGATATTAAAAAATTGACTAACAGTAGAAGATAAAATAACATCAAAGTAGTCAGCCATTTAAAAACAGACACTTTAGCATCCACCGATGGATTGTTATGATGTCATTTTAGATGTACATCAGTGGTGGAGCGTGTTGAATTTAAAAACGCACCTGTATTATAAATATATGTAGCGTTTAAAAATGTGCTAGAACGTAAACAATATGGCCGACTTCCGGTATCGAACGTCCAAGTATAAACTGACTTATTTTTGGATTCAAATATAAATTAATTTCTTTTTTTATTATTGCTTTGCTTATATTTGAGCTAAATTGAAATTTTTATAAATATTTTGGATGAATTCAGAAAATGCTCCGAAAGTCTCCGCCGTCCAAGTATAAACTGACTTATTTTTGGATTCAAATATAAATTAATTTCTTTTTTTATTATAGCTTTGCTTATATTTGAGCTAAATTGAAATTTTTATAAATATTTTGAATGAATTCAGAAAATGCTCCGAAAGTCTCCGCTGGAGAAGCTAATGACGTCACATGAGGAGACAATGGGCAATTGTAACGCCGCTATGTGCGATGGATGGATACGCTTGTCAATTGGGTGCCTTCCAAACCTCAACAGCAAATCATCAATGATTAGTCTCTTTTTGCATCAGAAATAACTCAACATCAGCTTGTTTCTGTTTCTGTTTAACGTCGTTGTTTCTGTTTGACGATGCGAAATAACTCAACATCAGCTTGTTTCTGTTTGACGATGATAATGATTATCTAACTTTAAAATCTTGACGATGATAATGATTTGTTACACTCTCTAACTTTTAAAATCTTAAGATTCTAGCAGGACTACTTTTTCTGCGATGTTAGAAAACGGTGAAAACCGATGTCAACACACTCATCACCTCTAGATTGCGATGACTTTTTAGCATCGGAAACATTGCAATCTAGCTAGAACAGACAATGAAAGCTGTTAGATTACGTGAAATTTCAGGGATATATAACTCTTAAGGAAATGGGATTTATTAAAATTTTTAAAATCACATTAAAAAATTATTATTTCACATTTAAATAACCGATTTTGCATTTATATCACAGTAATGTGTAGATTTTGTATTTTGAATGCATTTCGCCTTCTTTGGCAGATTCGCAACTAATAAAAAAAATCGATTAATTAATTTAATCGATAATGAAAAATGAAAAAAGGAAGTACACGACATTCGGGAGCATTTAGTTTTTTTTATCGCTATGGCGAAAAAATCCCCACCCGTATCGATACTGTTTTTGTAAAATTTATTTAAAATTTAGTACAAAATTATTTTTATTAAGTTTAATGTTTCAAATTATTAAGTATATTCAACTTGGATTTGGAGAAAATTTATACAGTTGGTGTATGCTGACCATTTTTTACTCGTTTCAATCCGAGGGAAAAATATTTTTTTTAACCGGAAGTAAATTTTAACATGTTTTATTTTCGTATTTATATATTTATCAAATTATCAGTTTTATTATTTAACAATAACATACTTCTTAACTTAATCATAATAGCTAAAAGTCATCTCTTATTGAAGTAAAACTAAAGATTTCCAATAATAAAACACGGTAAGCGTGGACATAACGATACTGATTTTTAACTTGAATTTTGAACATTGTTGTAGTCAATTTAGTGCGCAAATTTTCAAAAGATTAAAACTTACAGCTGGAAACAAGATGGATTTTAGGGTGCGTGTCCATCTGAGAGAAAAACTGTCGCGAGAGACTGTCGAGAGGAAATTTCGCAAATGGATACACCCGAGAATAGCTCTCAGGGGTGTGTATCCTAATTGTCCCAGCCTCGAGGCAATATAACTACAAATATAACCCAAATAGCCGATTATCACGCGAAATTTCAAAAATAAAAAACTTGTATCTTGAATGGTTTTCTTGAGACATTTATTAATGCAGTATAACGTACCAAAAACTGGGACCTTCCAAAAAAATCCAGGACGAATTGTAACCCTTTATTTCATTCCTATATTCCATACAGCATAAGTTGATACGCTTGCCATTGTTAACAATTATTTTCTATGATTTGATTCCAAATATTGTATTTTATTTTTATATCTTATTTGATAAAATTACTTTTTTTTTCCGTTTGTGACATACTGGAACCAGGACAAACACCCCGCTTGATCGAGACTAAGGAGAGTATTGTGCCAAATATAACTTAAATAAGCGACATCTCAAGGAAATTTCAAAAAATAAAATAATCTTATAACTCAAAAACGGGTGGTTTTTAAATCCGGGATACAAACTGATGCGGGACATTGTATTAAAATCCAGGATGAATGGTGACTCTAAATTGATGTAAAGAATTAGTGACTCAATAGATGTATAATATTTACTGTCCATCCACGAAAGCCCTCCTAGCTGAAATGTGAAGAATTAGTGACTCAATAGATGTATAATATTTACTGTCCATCCACGAAAGCCCTCCTAGCTAAGGTGAATGTGTCCAAACTCGAAAGGGAGAGTCGCAGTCGGTATAATGACGGGTGGGAATGGTTTCGGTTTCTATTTACTTTTCTTAGTATATTTCTGTTATTTTTCATCTTAGTGTTTTCTATTTGTGATGACTAGCACACAGTTATCTTGCGTTTGAAAACAACCATGTGCGAAACTGTCATCCCTATTTTGTCACTGGACTCGTTCAGTTAGCGCCTGCGTACTTGTGTCGATGGTCGCGGCTAAGCTGGACGGACAGTATTTGGTTATTGGTGACATAATCTATTTTGAAATTTTATTGATGATAATGACAATCTTTTTGCGCTTTCGATATACGTAATCGGACCAAATAACTTGTTAGAATTAGGCTGAACTCACACGAACCACACCATGACTACAAAACGGTGGTTACCGTGTGGTTGTGTTGTGGTCGAAATCAACTACCCGCGAACCACTTATATGCGCAGTCGATAACGGATTGCGTATATATACGCGCAGTCCGTTACCGATTGCTGATTGACAGGAAGCGCTGTCGGCGGCTAGTGGTCGGTATGTCGCACTGTGTGAGTTGCGCTCGACCACTGACAACCACAATTTTGTGGGTGATATCGACCACAAGTTGCGACAGCCGTTGAAACCGACTTCAGTTAGTGGTCCGTCTGAGTTATATTATGCGTTTCTTTATTAATATAATTATAATTCAGACTGTCCACAAACAACCACCGTTTAGTGGTTGTTGTGTGGTTCGTGTGAGTTCAGCCTTAGTCAATATTGTGCAATAATGTATTGATACATCGAATTTTAACTTCTTATGCAAGAAAAAATAAAAAAAAGAACATTTTATGCATATACCTCACACATATTCATTCTTATAAATTACAGTAAGAACCCGGTTTAACGCGGGGATACGTTCCAACAAAATCAAGCGCTAAACGAAACAGCGTTAAACGAGGTTATCTTAACATGTAAATAATGGAGATAGGTGAAACAGGACAGTGAAAAAAATATATATGTATTAATTTATATGTTGACTACTAGCATCGACTGCAATTTTGGAATATCCATTTTTACAATAGATGTTATACAAATGTGTGTGCATGGTACTCCAATAATGAACGAAAAATTTATCTATTCCTATATCTTTTATGAAATCATAATAAGGATGACAATATTTAGCCAATTGTATAGCAAGTAAGGCATTTTTATCCTTTCTATCTTTATAAACACTTTTGGATTTTGCTACTCTTAGAGCGTTAGCTGTTGGTAAATGGCTTGGCTCACATTCACCAAATGCCATTATATTATCAGCTATGCGTTTTACCAAAGTACTAGATGCAACATTTGTACGTCGCAATTCGTCAACTAATAACTTTCGGTGTTCTCCTATTAATCTTCTTTTCACATTTCGAACATGCACATTATTAAAATTTCCTATGTAATTGCATCTATTAATAGCCCTTTGTTCGTTTTCTGAGGCATAATACCCAAAAAACTGGATTTACACTTGGTACAGTTACCATTAATTTTTAAACAGCATTCTTCGCTTGTAGGATAGATTTTTACTCTTTTGAATGATAGTGAGCATGGTAGTTTTGTGTGATCCCAAAAGTGTGAAAATATTATAGGAGTCCAAACAGAAGGATTTAAAATATGATACGTTCTTCTTTTATTATTGCATTTGTAAGAAATTTCTGATGGTCCTAATTTTTTCCATTCATTATCTGATAATGTAATTGAAAAATTTATAGATGTGCTAATAGTATCCTTTTGATTTTCTGAATTGCTTTCTGTGTGTTGGCTGCTGTTTTCAGAATTTGTAACAGATTCGGATAATACTATTTCATTTGATAAATTACATATAATACTTTCTTGATTTTTTCTAATATCAATACCCATATATTCTCTAACATTATATTGATTAAATAAAACTATATTATACAATGATTTTGCATTAATCTGATGATTAAGCTGTGCAGAAATTTCTTCCCAAATTTTGTTTTTCGGTGGAACTGGTTTCTGATTTTCATTTAAATAAATTTCGTTGCAGAATGATTTCAACACTTCTTTAATATCAGGAATCAAAGCTGACTGTTTGCGAGGCATCTAAACAAATAAAAAATACTTTATATAATATACATAGTATAGTAAAACTAACAATTTAATGAACCCTAGATAAATAACCAAAATGAAAATGCATTTTTTTAAAATAGAGTAGAGAAAGAATGAAAGGAAATTAAAAACTTAGCACATACTGAAAGAAAAAATAAAATTGATTTTGAAATTTCACCATACATTTGTTGACATTCTGAGAATTTGAACTAATAGACAATTGAAAATGTAAACATAGTTTTTTTTTTAAATTTAAAAAAGATCTGTTGTATTTTGAGTAATACTTTGTATAAAGTGTATCCAAATAGTAGTTAATAGTGAACGATAGATGATAGTATTATATTAGACATACTGTATTTATATTTATATGACGTTATATAAAATGTTTAGGATTATTATCTTTATTTTGAAATAAATGCTTTGTCAAATTGCAATGGTATATAGTATACATAAATTATGCGTCGTAATGTAGTCAGTATGTATGTAGCAAGGCCATATCCACTGATTTTGACGCCCAAGATAAAATAAAAATATTGCGTCTGTACTTCTTTTCAAAATATTATAGGAAAGATTTTATTAAGTAATAAATAGAAATATAAAAATTTGATCTATGAAAATAAATTTTATTAAGTATAAATTAGAAATGTAGTGCATGCATGTGTATAATATTACTGTTTTAATATATATTTTTTCGCCCGCTT
>AYEL01089795.1:0-68692 GCA_000484575.1 Olivierus martensii | reverse complement strand
ATCGATATTAACTTGTAGTAGAATACTACAATATCAAATAGCAAAATTTCGATTATCTTATAATAAAAAAATCCCGATAATGCATTTCCCCCAAGTATGCCCTTACCCCACTCCACCTTATATAATTTTCATAAGCTACCTATAGTATAGATTTACCTATAGTAATTTTTTAACAATAGGGAATATTTTATAAATAA
This sequence comes from Olivierus martensii, assembly GCA_000484575.1. Lineage (NCBI taxonomy): Eukaryota > Metazoa > Arthropoda > Arachnida > Scorpiones > Buthidae > Olivierus > Olivierus martensii. The sequence continues at coordinate 68,495 of AYEL01089795.1, read as the reverse complement.
TGTACAGTATCTAAATATAATGTTTCATTTTCAAAATTTATCAACGTTTATTAATTAGTTCTTCAAATAAATATTTATATCAAATTTATTGCAACTTCATGATTTGAGATCAATATGTTGACAAACATTGAAGCTCGAACAGTATAAAAATATACAAATATATTTTTTTCTAATGTATGGGAGTTATAAATTGAGGCCCCTAAAATCGTAAGGCCCGGGGCAGCGCTCCTTTTGCTCCCTTCTCATTTCTATTCATATAAAATATGTGGCAGCTATATTATAAATCTTATCTTAGATAACTTTCAATGGGTAGAAAGATATAATGCTACAGTTAAAGTAGTATGTCTATTCATATAAAATATGTGGCAGCTATATTATAAATCTTATCTTAGATAACTTTCAATAGGTAGAAAGATATAATGCTACAGTTAAATATTTGTTGTAGTATTCAGATCTATTTTTGTTAAGTGTAAGAAAGAAACATGTTCTACTGTAATTACTTTTCCGAAATCCAAGTTTCTTTACTCAGAACTTTCACAATTTTCTGCTGATTTAGTCGGAATATTTAGAAGTATGTTCAATATATTAAAAGAAAAATTTAACATTTATAAGACCATTTTTAAATTATAACCTACATTTTCTTAGGATTTGTTTTATTTTATTTCAAATTTTAATGAACGAAAAGAAAACATGTCGAATGAATGAAGTGATCTGAGTAGCCAAACTATATTACGTGGTAAAATAATTGCCATAAGTGATGACGCAGTGCATTTCCAAGAATTAACGACTTCTGATAAACACTTCCGACCTTGTTGTTTTTCTCGTTTTCACAGAATTCTACAAGTGAAACTCTTCCGCACCAATATCACAAAGGCTTCTTTATGTAAAGCCGTTTTATTGGAAAACTAGGTTGCAACTTTAAACAGTAGATATTGATGGCGGAAACACTATTTTTTTTTTTTTTTTTGCGCTTGTACCAAAACAGTTGGTTTATTATTACTTTACTAAGCGGTTGGAACATTAACTCCAGATGCCAATGTACATCGTTTAATGCGGGGGTCGCTAAACGAAACAGCGTTAAACGAGGTTATCTTAACAGGTAAATAATGGAGATGGGTGAAACAGGAAAGTGAATTAAAAAAAATATGTATTATTATTTTTATTTTATTTTGTAACATTTTTTATTATTATTGTATATAATTATAGACATTTTTTATTGCTAATATCGATTTGTATTCACAAATCATTCTTGAAAATCAAGAATATTCGAGTAAATAATTTATGTTTCTTATGAGAGAGGTTCTTCCTCATTTGATACTTTTTGTCTTTTAGTTAATTAAGAAATCATTTAACGTCGTTTGCCTTTTCCTCTTTCGTTCAGAAAGCAATTGTGGATAGCCAGACATCGCAACCCATGACACTTCATTTTGCCTTTGAACTTCTATTAAAATTTGGATCATTTTGTATAAACTGATCCATAATTTCTGTAATATTGGCTAAACTTGTTTTGAAAAAATCTGTTGAAAGTTCCTTTTGCTCTTCATTTTCAGAAACGCAAACTTCCTCGTCTTTGTGCGATTTCGTATTTATGTAAGTATAACGGATTGAAAAATCGCGCCAAAGTGAATCAAAACAAAAAATATTGAATTCGGCAAGAAAGGTTCTTCCTCATTTGATACTTTTTGTTTTTTAGTTAATTAAGAAATCATCTAACTTCGTTTGCCTTTTCCTCTTTTGTTCAGAAAGCAATTGTCGATAGCGAGACATCGCAATCCATGATACTTCATTTTGCCTTTGAATTTCTATTAAAATTTGGATTAGTTTGTATAAACTGATCCATAATTTTTGTAATAGTGGCTAAACTTGTTTTGAGAAAATCTGTTGAAAGTTTCTTTTGCTCTTCATTTTCAGAAACGCAAACTTCCTCGTCTTTGTGCGATTTCATATTTATGTGAGTACAACAGATTGAAAAACCGCACCAAAGTGAATCAAAACAAAAAATATTGAATTCGGAAAAAACAGCGTTATATTGAAACAGCGTTAAGCGGGGTCTTACTGTATAGATTAACCAAGTTTTCAATTAACAGTTTCAAAGGAAAACAAACATATAAGATTACCATGCTTGCCTTCCCTGTATCTCTTACTAATAACTTTTGAACTAATTAATTCACGAAATTCGACACTAATGTTCTATCATTCAATCTTCCAGTTTCATCTATTTAAAAATGATTAATATTCATATTTATGAGATTAGATTAGGTCAGTTTAAGTTTTCTGAGATATTCTTTTAATATATGTTTATTTAATACAGTAGAGTCCCGAAAACTCGGCACTCGATAATCCGGCAGTCCGGATAAGTCGGCCACACCCTGTACAGTGTGTATTCATTAATTTTCATTAGTAAAGGTTCTATGCCTTCATAAAGTAAGTCCTTTTCCTTTGTTTAAGGGTATTTTGGCAGTTTAAGTTTGAGTTACAGTATTGCATTCTTTGTAAACTGTTGTATTCTCAAGCAACCAATACATACAAGTACTGTATTTTCTGAGGAAACACTCGTACTTATTCTTTTTTAAAACCTTTCCCGATAACCCGGCATTTTCACAAACTCGGCCGCCCTTCGGTCCACATTAGGCCGAGTTTTCGGGACTCTACTGTAATTAGATTTTTTTTATGTCATTAACAGAAAAATAGAGTTTGAAGGTGATCTTGATAATACATCAGTTAATCTTTTGTCTTTCGTTATTTAAAAATAGTCAGCTTTTAACTTTTCCTGAACTTTTGAACTATTTGATTGGTTTCTATCAAATTTAGCAAAGTGGTCAGGCCATTAAAGTCGAATTTGATAGAAAAAAAGATTAATTAAACTCGCAGTTTCATACTTTTAAAAATTCTCTTTAATAATGGAACTACAATACTGTATTTGATAAATTTTTATGGAACAGGAAATGCTACTGAAAATAATTTAGATGACATATTTTAATCCCGCATCTTTTAATCACCAAGATGAGTTGCCTAAGGAGTGTGGCTAGAATGGTTACTTATGATTATATTCCAAATGAGAAAGTATGAAAGAAGTGTGAAGTGAAAAAAAGTGTGACGGTGCAGCTTATAGATCAATTCTAAGATGATTTAGTCATGTGAACGGATGAGCAATTGATGGAGTGCATGCTGGACATGCGAATGATAAGTGTGGAAAGAGGTGCTGAAGAAAGAATGGACAACAAGTGAATGAGTATCCCATGCTGTGCATGTGATAGACATCTGGGTAGGATTCTACTTTGACTGCGTAGCATTTTCGCATCTGACCGTAGTACGGCATATTAATGAATAATAAGTTGTCTTATATCATAGCTTAATGCCTGTGCTCGATAAACTAGATGTTAATATGCATTCATATGCATATTAACATCTAGTTTATAATGTGCTCGTGGCTCCGCGAAAACGCGTAGCAGTCAAAGTAGAATCCTACTATGATTTCTGACTGTATGTTGTCATTTGACAACTCTCTTCGTATTACAACAACATAACTAAGATCACGAGTGTCCGGATTATTTTTAAATATTGCTGCCACTAGGAAAATAACGTAAAAACTTCTTGTATCCCTTTTCTGATTGCCTCAGGTCACTCGCGAACTCTAGACAGCCTCAGTCCTTGCGTCACTGGGATATGGGCGTGGTATTGTAGTAACTAGAAAACACGTTCGTAACGAAGGCGATTATTTTACAAAACACGCACTAAATTTGATTAATAATTACCCAATAATTCGACAGAAATGTTTATAATTTAATGACGGAATTCTAGCATTAATAAATAGCCTCAGTAAAATTCGTCAATTTAACACTAAACACTTAAAACTCTTAATAAGAGTAAAATAATTTTACCAATTCAGTTATTGATTCGAATCTAATTAAGACGTCAACACAAAATAATAATGTCAGGAGATTTACGATGACAGCAACTAGGTCAGTAGGATGTTGCCAACATCAAGGTCACGGAAATTGTAAACAAACGACGTCAAAAATAAAAAGCTGCTATTGATGACAAAAACTAGGAATTTAGTCGAAGTTTACAATTCCTTTTTTATTTTGTGGTTTTGGTTAATCAGTCATATACATAATTTTCAAGTTGCTTTTGAATTTTAACAACTTTTGATATATGATACGTAATATGCAATTTATGTAAGTATCCAATTACAGTCTATTTTTTTTTTTTCTAAGTAGTAATCATTCATATTAATTTTATTTTGGTCAGAGAAGGGTCTAAAGTTGATCAAAACAAAGTATCAGATATAACTTAGCCAAGTTTGGAACCAAAGGTCAACGTCATTTCCGGTTCGAAGGTAATCATGGTACAGAGTTTCCATTTCTATCGATTAAATTTCAAAATTTTTAAAATTTTTTCACCATAATACGCGATAGAGATTGATAAACAAATAATTTTTGCAGCGAAAAAAATAATAATATATTTAATAAAGACATTTAAACGGTGTATTAGAATACAGTATATAGGAATTCATAAACTGTAAAAAATAAATTAAATTTTTTTTTTAAATACTATAATTAGATAATATGGAAATGTGAAAACGTATATTAGAATACAGTATATAGGAATTCATAAACTGTAAAAAATAAATTAAATTTTTTTTTAAATACTATAATTAGATAATATGGAAATGTGAAAACAAAATTTTAGAGAAAAACAATTTTATAAAAATTTCCAGTGACATGTTTGTAATTCAAAAGAAGTCCAGGTTCACCATCTCCAAGAGAGGAGAGAAGAAGAAAGACAGGAATTCAAAGAGTGGCATGGGATTAAGTAGTCCCCACTACTATTTATGCAAAAGCTTTAAAATGAAAAGTGAATTTTAAACAGGAACTGCTAAAGGTAGAGAATTTTTCTAAAAAAAAAAAACATTTTATAATTTATTATTATAGTTAAATATAAATTCGAGTGGGAATGGTAGATTACCTGCTAGTGAAAGATGTGTCGCGTCGCATCCGGCAGCGCGGCGTCGCCTACAGCCAGCTTTTTTAATGAATATATACATACATTCCCAGATCATGATGTAGAGATCGATTAACACGAATCGTTGGTTTAAAGATTCGTGTTAGTCGATCTGGGAATAATCATCGTGATCTGGGAACGTATGTATATATTCATTAAAAAAGTTGGCTATAGGCGACGCCGCGCTGCCGGATGCGACGCGACACGTTTTTCACTAGCAGGTAATCTACCATTTTGCCAACTGGGCAGATGTTAATCTTGGTGCTGTCATTTCATTAGAGACATTAAACGTCGTTAAAGCGATTAATTTAATACAGGTAAAAATTTCAACGACATTAGAGAACCGGATGCGACGCGACACGTTTTTCACTAGCAGGTAATCTACCATTTTGCCAACTGGGCAAGATGTTAATCTTGGTTCTGTCATTTCATTAGAGACATTAAACGTCGTTAAAGCGATAAATTTAATACAGGTAAAAATTTCAACGACATTAGAGATGTTTGGTGCAATGAAAGGATGATAATTCACCAGTTTAATTCTGCCGAATTTTTTTGTTTTTCCTGAATATTATTTTGATATATTACGTCATCGAAAAATTGCTGATCAGCTTTATTGTAATAACTTTGATCGTGTAATAAGAATGTGGTTTCAAATTAAAAATACGAAAAATTGCTGATCAGCTTTATTGTAATAACTTTGATCGTGTAATAAGAATGTGGTTTCTCTACCTTTAGCAGTTATTTTTATTCACCTAGAACTTTTAATCTACCAAAAAAATATTTTTATTCATTCATCGATAGACACTCTCAGTGAAATTGCTGTTCTGTTGATTTATGGAGTTACAATGGTAGAAATATTTATTGCTATTATTAAATGCCCAATATCTAATTATCATTATTGTGGAGTCTGTATTCCATATTCCAGTTTAGATGAGCTGTCTGCACATGAAATCAGGATTTATTCATTTTCCACATTTCAGAAATTTTCAATGGGATCTGGCAAATTACGATAGACTTTTACCACCCAGAATTAATTTTTTCGAGAGAATTATATAGGAGTACTTTTTAGGATAAAGTGAATATTTTAATATGACAAAAATTTTCGATGATAACTACAAAAACAAAATCCAGGTCCCATAGAAAAATTTATTACCTGTCGATCACCTTCTATAGTCGAATGATCCCACCACGAGTAGCCATTCTATGGCAGAATCTGTTTCACCCGCAATGTAATAATTAACAGATTGGAAAGTGGCGTCATCTGGTGACAAAAAATAATAAGACGAGGTGAAGGATAACTCCTGTTGCACATTTATAATGTAAATGTGCAAGATACGCGTTTTTTGAGATTAAGTTGATGAATTCGAGTGTAATTTCCATTATTAAAATCTTCGTTTAGTAGTAAATTGCGCATCTAAGTTTTGTATTCACACTTCCATTGTACAGTACTAGAAATAAAAAAAAATGTTGGAATATAATTATTTAAAAATATATATTGGTGCTGTCCAAAAGGCGGCCCCACCAGGCTTTCACGATTTGTGATATAATATTAGTTTTTAGTGTTTTTTTCCACTTTTATTTATTACTTTTTTTAAGAGATTAATAAAAAGAATCCTAAAATTGAATTATATTAATTTTTCTTAATTATCAGTAATTATTTGACTTTCAATCGCGTCAATTTTAGTTTTAACTATTTCAGTTTAAAGTTTTGAACTGTGACTGTATTTTAAAGTTCTTTTTTGGTTTCTAACATTCACCATTTCAGTGATGGTGTGAACCGTAGTTGTGAGATTCTGTTTTAATTTTATTTTACTGTTTAATTTAATTTAATTTTTATTTTACCGTGAGTTCGTTGCATTTGTAAAATGAGTGAGAAAAAACGTAAAATAGAAAATGAAAATTAATCAAAAATTAGGAAACGTTTTTTACGTTTTCCTAACTTTTGTGATTTTGATCGGAAAGTAATATCAACGTTTGGTTGTACTTATTTATGTGAAAGTGCATTTTCTAACATGAAGATAGTTAAGAATCGATTCAGCACCTGTCTTATTGGATTCTTCTCTTTTACATATTCTGCGGCTAGCTACAACAGGAATGGATGTAAGTATCTCAGCTCTTGTATATGATGTTGCCCGTCCTTATTTATCACATTGAATAGATACATACATACTTTTTTATATTTTCTAACTGTTTATATTTTATAGCTTTTTATTAACATGTAACATGTTTATTGGATGGGTAAATACAGTAGAGTCTCCATAATTCGACACATTTAGTTCCGGGGCTTGTCGGATTATTGGATGTTCAATAAAAAAATGGAATTACACAAACGAATACGCTCAGTTTATTAAGATTTTCCTGTCACTGCTCTTACTATTGAAATCTTTCACAAAACCCTTAATTTTATCCGGATTTTTTAATATCGGAATAAAATTTATATTAAAGACAAGCCACCATTATATTAATATAATATAATGGTGGCTTGTCCAATACAATTTTTTCTCTCTCGTACATCAACAAGTTGTGACCATCGTTGACATGAAAATTTCATGTGGGTGGCGTGATGGCTCTCAGAGTGTCGGACTGGCGAAGGGTCGGACTAAGAGACTCAACTGTATAATTTTGAATAATGTTTGTTAATCTGGAAATAAAATTTTATATTTTTGCGTTCCGTTTGTTGAGACAATAGCGTATCAAGTACCAAAGTCCCTTCCCCTCTTTTTTGTAACTGCGGCCCTCCATATCTCTAGTAAACACGGCTATGCCCCTCGGGTTCATTATAATAGACAGCACTGCTATATATATACAGGTAGACTAAGTACTAATGGATTTTGGGAAAAGCCTTCCCCTCTTTTTTGTAACTGCGGCCCTCCATATCTCTAGTAAACACGGCTATGCCCATCGGGTTCATTATAATAGACAGCACTGTTATATATATACAGGTAGACTAAGTACTAATGGATTTTGGGAAATTTTTTTCATGTAAAATAATCACAGCTGATGAATACGTGATATGTATATCGATGAATACAGTACTGTAAATATGAAGATTGAAATTGTTTAGGTGTGTTATACATGCGATGGTTGTTTTTTCTGTGTTTATACTGAGATGTAAAATAGACAAAGACAAAAGGATAATCACAAAACACAAGGATAACACCAATAAATATAGACGACACAAACAAAGACAGCAAACTACAAATATAATACAGTATTCATCTCATTGTTTCGAAATAGATTTTCTTTGTTTTAAAATAGGAATCTATTATAACAAAAAAAGTTTTTTTGTCGAATGAAAGCATTAAGGAAAAGAGACAAGATGTTAACCTCATTTCTTTTTATTCATCGACACATATGTGGACATCATAAAATACATAATACTGTACAAACAAAAACGAACGGACACAAAATGTAGACAATGTAAAGATAAATCGATGGATACATACATACGACACAAACACATGAAATTCTGAAATGACACAAATATAATATTCATTTCATTGTTTTGAATTAGATTTTATTCATCAAACAATACTTGAATTATTAGATTATTGTTCGAATTGTTGATTATTGCTTTTAAAATGAATTGTTGTCAATTCTGGTTGATTAAAATTGTAAGTAAATAAAAACAATTGGATGGTTCAGATTCAAAGTGTATTTATCTTCTAAATTAGTGCTTTAAGTTTAGTGTAGCTGATTTAACTGGAATGGGACACATACAATTTTAATTAGTTTTTAAAATATTTAATACTCAATTAAAAATGCTTTTCTTCTGAAACTGATGAGGTTGGTTTTATCACTCTTATCAGTTTCAGTAAAGTAATCTTTACAACAATTTTTTTTATAATAAGCTTTGCATCATTTACAAGTAAAACTGTGATAATTGACTGCAGGAAATCAACTTCTTGTCGTCAACTATATCTTAAAGCTCGATTATTATACTTTCGTTACATCATTTATAGGTGAACTATCCCAGTTCCATCTATAAATGATGCAATATAACTACAAAAATTTTTTATATCAAGATAGTTATATTGCATCATTTATAGATGGAAATGGGATAGCCCGTATAAATGATAAAACAAGGTATAATATTCGGGCTTTAGGAGACAGTTGACGACAAGAAGTTGATTTCTTGCAGTCAAATGTCCAAATATTATACCTTCGTTATACCGGGACTATCCCAATTTCACTTGTAAATGATGCAAATCTTAGTATAAAAAATTGTTGTAAAGATTACTCTTCTGAAATTAATAAGGATGATGGTAAAGCCACTCGAGATGTATTTTAAAATGAGTATTAAATACTTTACCAACTAAAGTTGTTTGCCCCATTTCGACTAAATCACCTACTCTTCCACTTCAACAGTGTTAGTTTATAAGATAAATGTTTATCTTATGTTTACAGTATTTACTCTATTCAAACAAAATTCTGACTTGTTTAAAAACTTAAGCAACTTGTTTAGTTCTTGATCCCCATGCACTTATATTCTTATCAAACAAGAAAATTCAAACTGTTTGGAGTTAAGGATGGGTCTCACAGGCGTAAAATGCGACGTAAAAATACATCGGCGTATCGACATCGATGACGTCACTTCCTGTATATTGCTAGACGCTGCGTCGTTACGCCGGAGATGACTTTTTATGCGCTGCACCAAGAGTACGTTGGCCATTCGTCCAATCAGAAGAGAGATTATTTTATTTCGGTATTCAATATGGCGAGTAGAGAAGATACTTATACGCGTTCAATATCGATTCCTTTACGTTAAAAAAATGTCCGATCATGATGATCTATACTTGTTGAATCAGCTAACTTCAAATGATGTCACAGTAATTAGCCAATAGCTAAACGACGTCGCGTCGTACGCTTTCGGTCTGAACATCAGCACTCTCGACGTTTCGTGCGCGACGCATTTACGTCAGCGTACTGACGTCGCGTTTTACGCCTGTGAGGCCCAGCCTTTAATGGCTTCTGGTTGCATTTTTACGTATTCACAATATACTTCATGTTTAATATATTTATTTTTATTAATACTGTAATTCTTTCCTATGACGAAAACAGTTTCTTGAGCAGTTAATCCAAAAAATTAACATACACATCAATAATATACAGAAAATAGTATAGATAAAAATATGTTTTATTCATTCTTTGAATAAAATTTATAGAATATGATAATACTATATGTACATTTACATTCGAAAAATAAAATCCATCAGAATTTAACAAGTTTTAAAATATATAAACAACAATAAAAATCAATACCGGTATTCATTTTTACACGGCTTTTGCCCGATATGTTGTATATTAAAGTATCTATGTTTTGATTAAGCCATTTTCTTCTTGACATAAATTTTTATGCAGCATGGGATAACTTCCACACTGGATTTTAGAAGTTGGATACTTGCACTCTTTTATCTGGTTAGAAGATAAATCCAGCATAGATGCCGAATTATTAATGAGCTTTAATTGCCGGAGAGCCGTGTGTACTCTAAAGTGAACGATTGTCTCCACTTGATAACCGTGATAATTATTTCTGAAAAAAAATCGTGTGAATATCATTATCACATAATTTAATTTTTACAGAGTGGGGCATAAATATCTCCTCGTTATTAAATCTCTACGTGGTGAAACTAAGCAATGGAAGAAAATGAAATATATTTACTGATTAAGGAAAGAATGTCATTTACTGACAAGCAATCGGATTTTCGGTACACCATCATTTTCACTACAATTTTAAGTGCTTCGGAATGAACATCTCCTTCTTAACTGGTTATATGCCCAGGTTGTTTCCTGGGAATGTAACCAGTTAAGATGTTCCATGGTCTGCTCGCATCCCAGACCTGTCTATATGTGGCTCTACTTGTGGGGTTACTTAACCCTTTAAAGCTAGCCAATCACCATCGAATACACAAAGCGTCACAATGCGTCACGTTGCCAAAATGCGTCGCATTGAGTCGCTTTCATACTCACTACCGGAAGGCGATCAACGCAATGCGATGCGTCTTGGCAACGCGACGTATCGTGACGCTTTGTGTACTCGATGGTGATTCGCTAGCTTTAAAGGGTTAAAAAGATAAAAGTTTTCTCTTACAAACCTCGAACATTACCGTAGTTGAAGCGGGTCATGTCTCCCAAGTGATTGCTGTGAGATAAGTTCAGACATGCACTGCTATTCCCCAAGGGAATAGCAGTGCATGTCTGAACTTATCTCAAAGACTGCGAGAGTGTTCAAGAAATGGTGGCTGCCATTTTAAAGATGGAAGCCACCATTTCTTGAACATTCTCGCAGTCAATATCTATAAAATACACTCTCGCAACATATCGGGCAAACGTTCTCTTCAACACTTGAAACTTTGATGATCATGATTGATGTTGCACCCTTGTAAATAATGCCGAAAAACGGCCATTTTCAGTGATTTTGTCACTTAAAATTGTAGTGAAAATGATGGTATACCGAAAATCCTCTTCTTGTCAGTAATGACCTTCTTTTCCTTAATCAGTAGGTATATGTTTCATTTTTTCCCTATTTTCAGTGATTTTGTCACTTAAAATTGTAGTGAAAATGATGGTATACCGAAAATCCTATTCTTGTCAGTAATGACCTTCTTTTCCTTAATCACTAGGTATATGTTTCATTTTTTTTCCGTTGCTTAGTTTCTCCAGGATAGAGGTTTAATAATGGGGAGATGTTAATGCCCCACCCTGTATATAGATAGATACTTACATGGCTCTTTCTAATAACTGCTTAGCTTCCTTATAGCAGCCTTGTTCCATAGCCTGTAATCCTAGTTCCATAGCAGCGAATGCGGCGATGTGTACATCTTCCTGTATATTTTTATCTCTATAATTTAGTAAACTCGTAATTATAATGCCGTTCTTCTTATAAGAATTTTTATATTAAAAATTTAAGGATACTTACAGATTTAATATGTTCTTGAAACATTCTTCCGCCAATCTATATTTCCCGGAAAGTTTTAAGCACGAACCGTGTAATAATAGTAGTAAACAATAGTCTTCCACTTCACTCTCTACCAGAACATCTGAAATATATTGAAAGAAATATTATATAGAATGTGATGATGGGAATATTTTATAAAATAAATATTTGTTGTCGGAACGGAAAACATCACTAATCGATAAACACGCAAGTTGCCAAGTTCTCAATTTACGACTTTCAGTAAATCGGAGAATAAGTTTGTTTAAAAAAGTATGAAAAGGATAATTGTCTCCTCTTTATGATAAACTTGATGCAAGAAGTAGAATTCTATATAATTGTACTTTCTATATATGTCATTAAAAGAAATACATTGTTGAAAGACCTCGGTTTACGAACTTAATTCGTTCCTGAAGGTCGTTCGTAAACCGAAACTATTTTCCTCATAGGAATTAATGTAAAATGGATTAATCCGTTCCTGGATCTCAGATGACTGCTTATTTAAACTTTTACCACAGTATTTTGTGCACAAGTTAACACAAAATCAATGGAAACCATTAAATCTATCATAAAAATGATAAACATGACACTAAGCGGATCAAATATAGACGAAAACTTAATTTAGTTTTACTGTATGGAGAAATGTTGATAGCGTAAATGAAAGATGGTGAGGAAGTGAAATGTTATTGTTTGGAAAGGAATTCTGTTTCTTTTTTCTGTCTCTTGGCACCACTCGACTCTGCTTCAGATCACCGGATTTCTGTCTCACTAAAAAGTTGTCCAGTGTGATTTGCTTTTTTCTACGTTTTAAAATTTTTATAAAGTGGCGCACAGCATTATCATTGAAAATATTTACGTTGACGGCACTGGCGTGTTCGTAAAGGCTGGGTCTCACAGGCGTAAAACGCGACGTCAGTACGCTGACGTAAATGAGTCGCGCACGAAAGTCCGTACTGATGTTCAGATCGAAAGCGTACGACGCGACGTAAATAAACGACGTCGTTTAACTATTGGCTAATTACTGTGATATTATTTGAAGTTAGCTGATTCAACATGGATAGCTCATCATCATCATCGGATATTTTTTTATCGTAAAGGAATCGATGTTTTCACATTTCTTCCAGAAATGCTTCATTATTGAACGCACACATGGCGCTCTCTATTCGCCATATTGAATACCGAAATAAAATAATCTCTCTTCTGATTGGACGAATGATCAACGTACTCTTGACTCAGCGCATAAAGTTGAAGAAAAGTCATCTCTGGCGTAACGACGCAGCGTCTAGCAATATACAGGAAGTGACATCATCACCGTCGATACGCCGACATATTTACGTCGCGTTTTACGCCTATGAGACCCACCCTTAAGGCTTGTAAACAATATACGTATTAACAGGAAGTGACATCATCACCGTCGATACGCCGACATATTTACGTCGCGTTTTACGCCTATGAGACCCACCCTTAAACAATATACGTATTAAATTATGTCAAAAATATTATATGGAATTCCAATTTATGCAGGTGCATCGAATTATCTAATAATGAAAATTGAGTCAATATTAAAACACGCGGTGAATCTTTATGCAAAATTACTACATCTTCCAGTTTCTGCAGATTACGAATATAAACTAATGACCTTAAAAACAACTGATTTAAGTACTTTAATTACAAAAACTGATATAAGCTTGATTGGGAAAGTTTTTTCAGGATTAATATTTAATGATATTATTTATATAAATGTACCTAATTATTCTTTAAGATTGGTTAATATTTTGTTTGTCAAAAAATATAGACTGTACAAGACTAAAAGATCATTTATTGTGAGAGCTATAGAAAACTTTAATATGCATTATTTGAAGTCTGATATTGTATAGATGTAGTTTGTTTGTTGGAGGGGGCCACATTGGGAGAAATATTCCCTATAGTGTGTAAAATAAAATAAATAAATAAATGCCCCAAAGCCTTGGGTAAAGATATGCATTTTAAGTTATAATAAGAAAGTATTTTTTGGTTATTTTAATCAAATAGTTATGAATTGCACATAAGCTTTCAAGTTTTAGCTTTCATCGATCAAAAGAGCAATATTCAAAGGCCCTATTAACAAAGATAATAAATAAATAACCAAGAGGAAGTCGAATGCGCACAATTCTCCATCCTGTGGGATAATTATTCGTTAAAAACTGCACTTCATAGTTATAAAAGCAACTGCATATGCGAAAATTTTGATGCGCATAATTATCCACGGCGCACCACCATCCCACTTTCTTTTATTATAGTATGTTCTTATGACAAACTACAAGTGCACTGGAGACGTGGTCAGTATTGCCGCCGAACCAAAAATTTTAAAAAATGAATTAAAACGGATCAAAGTCGGCAAATTTCGGTTTCTCGATTTTTATTAAATTAAAAAAAAACCTGTATTTAAACTTTTTTTAATTTTATTTAAATAAAACATAAACAAAAATAACAAATCCTTTCTCATAAGCGTAAATGTCACCAATAATTATGTCAGTTGAAAAGCATTTATTATCGCAATTAGAAAATGAAAATATTATACGTAAAATATGTGAATATGTTCTTTGGATAAAAAGATATACATGTGGCTCTGAAGTAAAATTGAAAATGAAAATAAAACTATCATAGTTTCATTTATAAAATTTTTAAAGAATTTTCACATAATGGTGATTACATTTGTTTTATGGGTCTCACAAAACTTCGTGGAACTAAGATGCGCGAAGGAAACGTGGAGGAGGTGGTTGAACTTGTTTTATGGATCTCACAAAACTTCGTGGAACTAAGATGCGCGAAGCGTGACATCAGAGAAGGGGAGAGGAAACGTGGAGGAGGTGGTTGAATATAAATTGTTATAATATTAATTCCTCAATTAATTCAATGTTTAAATTTTCCTTATTTGTAAAAATATATTTATGGCTCTCGAATAATTTTTAAATTGTTGTGAGAGGCCAAGTTTGGCTCTTCCGTCTCAAAAGTTTGCCGACCCCTATGCTAGATGTAAATGGCACAATAATTATGTCAATTGAAAAACATTTATCATCACAATTAGAGAATGAAAATACTGTATTCTCTGAAATTTGTCAGATACATCTAATGTATCTTCGAGTATTTTGGCACAATAATTATGTCAATTGAAAAACATTTATCATCACAATTAGAAAATGAAAATACTGTATTCTCTGAAATTTGTCAGATACATCTAATGTGCTTCGAGTATATACAAATATAATGTTTTTAGAGAAGGATAAATTGTTCGTGTTTTTACAAAACTTTACAGATTCCTGGGTTTCTTAATGCATTTCTTGCTGTGTATTTCGAATTATGTACTCGAACAGCTGTTAAAATTTTTGTAACCGTATTCTAGTGGGAATTATTTTTAACATACAAATAAATCTTTAAAAACTGTGAAAATATATGATCGATATCATTTTCCCTTCCAAAAAATTAACTGTTACAAACATTTGCCAGAATATTCCTTCCCACCTAATCCATTATACCACTCCAAAAGTAATGACCCACAATTGAAGATTATATTGTTCTACATCATTGTTATTGATTACATTTTATAGATGCATCCTTTATGAACAAAATTCTATTTTTTACATAGGCAACTTCTGTTTCAGCTGCTTTTCTTTACCACTTTACAAGCATCTATATATCTCCATGGTAAAATAAGGTACATTATAGTATTTAATTAAATTTTTCGCAATGGATTCATTATTAAACTTGCTGCCATGAAGACAGTTATTCACTTTACTGGATCAAAATACCAATCATCTATTTTTGTATTCAAATACTGTCTGTATATATCTTTATTATTTATGTTATATACCCCTATATTACGAATTTTATCGTGCAGGTATACAGGTATTTATTCTGAGGTAGTAAAAAATAGTAAAGTGGTGGCGACTATGTAGAAAAGTAAATTAATGATCCTAATAAATGTACCTATAATCCTTAAAAAATAAAATCTGTAAAATAAAACATTTTCTTAAATTGTTGGGACATTATGCCAAATTTAAAACAAAGTAGAAAATATCCTACACTATAAATCTGCAGAGGAAAGAAAATGTATGTTTGTGTTAAAACAAAAAAGGGTCACACATTTTCACCGCAGGTTTTAGTGATCAAAACAAGAAAAAAAGGTCTAGTGAATCTTAAAATAAATACATGTTGAGATACGGACCAGTCTTTATCGTTACGTGTACCATACGTGGTTCCCATTAATTCCGCACATCCTACAGCCTACGTCTCAGAGAATCACGCTCTTTGCATACCTGGCTGCTCTCGAATTTGCTGAATATTTTCTTTACAGTATGGACGTCATCGATGGGTATTGAGTATCCCAAAGTCTTGAAATGTTCCTATAGCCAAAAAAACTAAGGAATTAAGATCAGGAGATCGGACAGAGCAAACTACTAGACCGCCCTTGGAGCTGTAGTAGGAAGATAGACCAAAACGTAACATGCAATATGTCAAGTATGAAGAAACCTTATTATCTTTGAATATATTAATTGTAGTTCTAACATTTGTTAGACTTTTTCCTTGTTTTGATAAACACTACCTGCTGCGAAAGTATATAACCACTTTTTTTTAACTACTCCGTATTTATATATTTATAGCCATCAAGTAAACTTACCTTTATTAGATTCCAGTTGTAAGAGCGCTTTTTTCACAATAATAGAAATTTTTTCCAAACAGATTGGAGATTTTGCTATCATGGGAAAATTATTCCACAGATATAACAGCTCCTATAAATAGATTAAAAACGTTTATATAGGTCATACCACATCCAAGATATATAGGTAATAATTTCGACTTCTTACCATCATAGGCAAGAGCAATCTACAGTTTTGATTGAAAAATTTGTTAGATTTTCCTACTACATATTTTTCGGTGGGGTACGATTTTCCCGCCACTTTTTGCTTTAATCCGGGAACCGTTCTGAAATATTTGAATGAGTGATTAACCATTTAATGGAGGAGAGAAGGTCGCACATGGTTTCACCAACATTTACCTCATCAATTCTATCACTTCATGCGGAATAGCTGTTCGTTGTTCATCGGCTATGGTGTGTAATATAGTGGCATGTACGAAAGTATAAATGGCTGGTGACCACCTGCATTCTCTTTTTAGTATTTCGGTGCACTTAGCCGCCTCCTTCCAATCGCCTTTGGAGCTAAATTAATATCCCATTAATGGTACGCTTCTTAAACTCGGACCATAAAAATAAAACTGAAAAATAATTATAAAACGAAAACAAACCAATAACACCACATCATCTCCCAATAGCACAGATAATGGAACTGTTTCCATTGTTCCTGAGAATCGATGGATTGTTTATATACCCTTATCGACTAAAAAGAAATTTTCAGGGTGAATATTTTATCATAAAACGCGTTTTTATATATATAAGAATAATAGAGACTACAAACATCGCTAAATTTTCCTTGAATCTGTTTAACTCGTCCGTAAAAGAAGAGGAATAAAGCACCCTGTAAATATGAAAATTATCAGGGAAAAAATTAAAAATGCTAGGCATAATCTATATGTTCAAATAATATTTAGGTTTTTAGTTTTCGATGTAATTATTTCACAAAAGTTTCATTCTTTAACTTAAACTGAAAAAAAAATTTAAGTTAAAAAATAAAATTGCGTCAGATCAATTGTATTTAATACTGTTATAATAAAAAATAAAATGAATATTATGTATTCAACAAAAAATATTAATTTACTGTCCAAACCTTTAATTATTATTATAGACAGATTAATAATTTAATAAAATTGTTACGTTCGGATATCTATTGAGCATTTCTTCCAGCATATCTTCCGATTGCTTTATGTCTCCATCCCCCATTCCTGCAAAATCGAAAAATTTATTAGAGTCATTTTCGATGAATTTTCAGATGAAATACAGTATGGATTTAGATATATGTATTTCATCTGAAAATCATACAGTAAATCATCTAAATACAGCATGTATTTAGATATCTGTACCATTTAAATACATGCTGTATTTCATCTGAATTTATCTGAATACATACTGTAAAAATATGTATGTATTTCATCTAAATTCTAATCTAAATATGTATGTATTTCATCTAAATTCAGGTGTTGTACACACTCTATTTCATATAAATTTATTTGAAATGCATACATATTTTTGTACATGCTGTATTTCATCTGAAAATTTGTTATTCTGTACGCAACAAATTTGTTTCTATACGCAACAGATTATAGTTTCTAAATACTTTGAGTTTCTCTAGGTGATAGATGATGATTGACCACATCATGTAACACGATGTGGCCATTTTGTGTCTAATTTTTATGTTCTATCCAGAAGTTACTAACCAGCGAAACCCACAACTAACTGCCAAAATCTGAAGCTTGAGAATTAGATCTTCCACCCTCTCTGAAAAATGAGTTTAGATGTCGACCTATAAAGTATTTTTACGCGATCATTCGACATATTCTCCACTTCATAGATTTTCTGTAGATTTGGCAGTATAAAAACTCAATCGACCTAATAGTATGAGTAGACTTATTCGTTTTATTTTTAGTGAAGGCGGTACTTGTGACAAACTTATTTTAGAAATGTGTTTAACAAGTTATTGCTAAGCGTATGCAATCAATATAATCGTAGTTATGCTAAATATCTGTGTGTAAAATTATATAAACAACTTACCGAATATATAGGAAATAACAGTATGATAAGCGACCAGAATCAGAACTGCTAAGGGAGATCGAAGTCCATTAGTCTCTTCGTAACTTTCTTTTAATTCTCTCAAGCCGATATTCTATAAATATTCAAAGTTAAATCATAAAAAATATACCTATTCTATGCCACCAAATGTCGAAAAAGTTTACCTTATTGCCGGAAAAACCGATAAATTCTAACAGTCGCAATATCCTGGTGGGAAACTGAGAGATCATCTGATCGATGGAAATTTTTTTCTATTATTTTAAGTTATGAAGTAACAATTTATTACGTTACATTGACCATTTTTTTTACCAAATTAAACGTTCCTATGCCCATTTTAACTCCGCTAGCGTAGTGCTGCCGATGTTTGTTATTCTTCCAGTTTCGGTTCTCCAGTATGTGCACACATTCTCTGAAATAAGAGGCAATTTGTGGAAAAATGTAACCTCGATGGACTAGAAAATGGATGTTAAATCTTACTTGTACGACTGGTAGCAGGTTCTAACTTTTAAACCGCCTTTAACGAAACTCATCAAGCTCTGATCGGCCAGAAACGTCAATATGGCGGTCAGCAGTAGACATTCGGCGTAACAAAGTTCGGCATGCACCTCTTCTAAAATTGTAAAATCCGACATAGTTTCATAGATTACACTTTAAAGCTTAAAATAAACGAAAAAAATCACCTTCTGTGTAGGCATTATAATCCACCTGTCCGATCATACGCGTGACGTATAATACAGCACCCTTCTTCCTCTTTTTGTTGCACACCTCCACTGCTTGGTTCAAAGCTTGTAGAGCCACATCTATATCTGCCTAAATGTTTATTTTTTAACTTAGTAACATATTCTACAAATAAAATCCACTTAAAACTTGTTAAATTATACTTACAGGAGCTAGAGTCAGTACTGCTTGCATAAACAAAACAGTCCCGTTTCCTAAAGAATGATATATGCTTCGATTTGCGCTGTAAAATATAATTAATTTATTGTTCTTAATATATTTTATAATATATTAATATGATTTTATTTAACTGGCTTACTAGGGCTTCATTAAGTCCAGAGCTCGAGTAAAATGGTTTTTGAGAAATAAATCCAAAGCTGTGACTGTTTCTCTTACAGAATCTTCCAAAGAGGGGACGTTTTCTCTGAAGAAAAGTCAGAAAGAATGCAGTGTCTTAGTGAGTATAAAATCGAATTTTAAACAATTAAAATTTTAATTATTAAATTAACTTACTCCGGAAAGTTTTCACAGGCATCTTCGTAAGTCTGAAAAATAAAAGTATTAAGTTTAGATAAGTAGTCATTTAAAAGGTGAACTTAAATGAAAAAAAAATCAAGTTTCAAGACGAGACAGATTCTTAATAAAACAGGATCATAAGACTTTTATTCACAGATATTTTGTAGATCAAGATCATATATGCATTTCGGATGTTTTGATATGCCTCATCAGCCTGTTAATGTACAATCGCTAATTTAAAAAAATACAATTTTTTTAACAGTAGGTAGGAATAAAATGACAAACAATTTTTCATTAAATCATTAAAAATTAAATACAGTTGGCTCTTATTGATCTCAAATGGTCGAAACACAAATAAACTTTCGATTTGTAACACGTACACACATTTTGTTTTCCTCGGAAATAAATTTTACAAATTTATACAGACAGTAGTACAATGACAATTTTTGAAAAGAAAATAACAATAATTTTAATTACAGTAAACTCTTGCAGAGCGCGGATTTGCAGAACGCAATTTTGCATTTACGCATTATTTTAATTGTTTCCATTTAATTTGTCCAACGCTTTTGCTCCTCACACTGGCCTTGTAACTGCGATCACGATCACGACCAAGACCTTTGCTATAGAAACAATCCCATCAGGCTTGGCTTACGCTATTCTTCGCAGTAGTGAAGCGAGGCCTGATGGGATTGTTTTTATAGCAACGGTCGCGGTTGTGGTCGAGATCGCAGTCACAAGGCCAGTGTGAATCTAGCCTTAGACTGGATTCATACTGGCCTTGCGACTGCGATCTCGACCATAAATTTGGAAAATAGTTTTGTAATTTCATAATATTCCCATTTATTTAGTCAAATTTATTTAACAATATATGTGTAATAAATTATGTAAGTGCATTTTCATTGAATTTCAATTTTTGCAGAAGTTATTTGATCCTGCTTTAATAAAAGCAATTAAAATACATGAATAGTCTACTTAATTGTAAATTTATAGGTGAAGAAGCCAAGAAAAAATGGAAAAATTTATTAGCTACGTATCGACGAGAAAAAAAATCTGATTACTGAGAAGAATAGAAGTGGAGCAGGAGTAATAGACTTATATTATTCCAAGTGGAAATGGTATAAATCTATAGAAGAATTAATGAATGTTCACAAATGGAAAATTTTCACAGTAAATTAAGCAATTGCCCATTACATTACATTTTTTTCAAAGCTTTATTTCAAAATTACTTATATTTTATGTCAATTTTTTAGAACTACAAGAAATCTGGAAGAGATAGAACAACCACACAGTATACTGAATGATATTTACACAGAGTATGCATTAGTTAAAACGATATTCAAAAATAACTGTATCTCATTAAATCAAATTTTATTTAAGTTAATTCTTGATTTCATTATGATTTTTATTTTTCTTAGGAGAAATCTTGAACATGAAAATGAAACTCAGATTGATTTATATACAACAAATCCCTCTTCATCATCAGCATCAACTCCACCATCAGTCCAGAGAAAGAACAGAAAAAAGAAAAGTCGTGATCAATGTGCATGTTCTATCGCAAGTTGTCAATCGTAGTCATAATCGTAGACGTGGTCTCGAACCAGTGCGAATTCAGCCTAAGACTTAGTTCCCACCAAGCTGCGAAAAGCGATAGGCGAAGCGAATTGACGTCAAAATGTCGTCATATCCGGCGAATGTGCTAGCGAATTCACGTCTCTTTCAAAGCTGAAAAGTTTCAGCTTTTTCGTTGGCGAAAAATATTCGCCACCAATCACAGCTAATCATCTGACGTCAAAGAGCAGCTTATTCAAAGATGGCTGGCGTCAACACATTCGACGTGGAGATATTTTTATTAGAATTGCAAAATGCACCTTTTTTATATAATAAAGGCGATTACAGATATAAAGACATAAAGATGAAAGATATTCGTTAGTACGAGTAACTTTCTATTAGAAACATCAAGCAGAACTTCGGTTTAGTATTGAACAAAAAATATATAAATTCAGTACAAATGAAACGTAGAAATACTGTAATTAAAATAAGTTTGAAATGTTACATGTCATTTTTTTTCTTTCAAAGCTGAAAAGTTTCAGCTTTTTCGCTGGCGAAAAATATTCGCCACCAATCACACTGACGTTTTTTAATTTTTTTTTCAATACATAGATACTCGTTAGTACGAGTAACTTTCTATTAGAAGCCATGTTGCTTTTGACATCTTCTTGGACTAATTTCTTTGGATAACTGGTATCGCATTCCTTTTCGCATTTTTTTTTTTTTTTTTTCTATTTTCTTTGGTTAATTGTTATCGCATTTGTTTTTTCCTTTTTTTTTGCTTTTCCCAAGTTCTCTGCGCATCGCCAGTCATGACGTCAATTCGCTTCGCCTATCGCTTTTCGCAGCTTGGTGGGAACTAAGCCTTACATTTACCTTTACGAAAGCGTCGCGTCCGAACAGCACACAACTTTGACAGTACGATAAAAGTGCAATAATTCTTAGGATAATTTCATATTATGAGTTTTTTTTTGGTAAGTATGTTGAATATTGATTAAAGTTTACATTAAATAAACAATATTTATTGATATTTTAAAATCTTTTGAGAAAAACCCTGGTACCTCTTGCACCGTAAATATTGTTGCATGGGGCAAGTGCAGATCACCCTTGAGGTAATTGCGTATTAGGCTTTTCTTGCCACATAACACGTTCAGTTTTATTGTTTCGTGTTCTACATTTTAATTTGTTTATTAACTTTTATTTCTTGCATATAGCATGGTTCGCAGCTACGTCAGAAAAGCCAATAGGGCCGATTATTCAAAAGAAATGAACGAAATGTGAACGTTGTCGAGATGATGATTGATAAATGCAAAGATATCAATTAAAATTTTCATATAAAGCATTTTTTATTTGATAAAAAACATTTGTCATATTAAATAACAAAATGTGCTCTTTGTTACTTTGAAAACAAATGAAAAGTGATGTAAAGTAAATAATGTGATAGAAGGTATAGCGATATGTATACGATAGCAAAGCTAAATAATAGTACAGTAATGTTAGTTAACGGCAAAAAGCCTTTCTTTCTGATGTTTCACCCCTTCCAAACAGTTAACGGAAAAAGTCCATCTTTCTGATGTTTCACCCCTTCAAAACAGTTAATGGCAAAAAGCCCATCTTTCTGATGTTTCACCCCTTCAAAAGTACAGTAATGTTAAACATTTAATGGCAAAAAGCCCATCTTTCTGATGTTTCACCCCTTCAAAGCACAGTTAACAGAAAAAGCCCATCTTTCTGATGTTTCACCCCTTCAAAATCTTTAACAGCAAAAAGCCCATCTTTCTGATGTTTCATCCCTTCAAAGCCGTGACCGTTCTTGGACTGCTCCTCGTTCGGTTTTACTAACCGAAAATTTGAACGGCAAAAAGCCCATCTTTCTGATGTTTCACCCCTTCAAAGCCAAGCGGCAAAAAGCCCATCTTTCTGATGTTTCATCCCTTCAAAATCGTGTGACCAAAAAGCCCATCTTTCTGATGTTTCACCCCTTCAAAATCGTGTGTCCAGAAAAAGTAAAAACCCATCTTTCTGATGTTTCACCCCTTCAAAATCGTGTGACCGTTGGGACTGCTCCTCGTCCGGTTTTACTAACCGAAAATTAACGGTAATTTGCATCTTTCTGATGTTTCACCCCTTCAAAATCGTGTGACCGTTCTTGGCAGCTCCTCGTCCAGTTTTACTAACCGAAAATTAACGGTAATTTGTTAATCATCTTTCTGATATTTCACCCCTTCAAAGCCAAGTGACTGTTCTTGGACTGTCCTCGTCCGGTTTTACTAACCGAAAATTAACGGTAATTTGTTAATTGATCTGGTGTTTCACCCCTTCAAAGCCAAGTGACTGTTCTTGGACTACTATTCTGATGTTTCACCCCTTCAGAGCCAAGTGACTGTTCTTGGACTGCTCCTCAGATGTTTCACCCCTTCAAAATCGTGTGACCCTTTTTGGACTGCTCCTCATGATTTTCACCCCTTCAAAATCGTGTGACCGTTCTTGGACTGCTCCTCGTTCGGTTTTACTAACCGAAAATTAACGGTAATTTGTTAATTGACATCATAGGTTTCACCCCTTCA
Organism: Olivierus martensii; assembly: GCA_000484575.1. Lineage (NCBI taxonomy): Eukaryota > Metazoa > Arthropoda > Arachnida > Scorpiones > Buthidae > Olivierus > Olivierus martensii. The sequence continues at coordinate 44,488 of AYEL01089795.1, read as the reverse complement.
AAATCGTGTGACCGTTCTTGGACTGCTCTTCGTCTATTACCCCTTCAAAGCCAAGTGACTGTTCTTGGACTGCTCCTCGTCCGGTCGACTAACCGAAAATTAATACTCAAAAAGCCCATCTTTCTGATGTTTCACCCCTTCAAAATCGTGTGTCCAGAAAAAGTAAAAACCCATCTTTCTGATGTTTCACCCCTTCAAAATCGTGTGACCGTTGGGACTGCTCCTCGTCCGGTTTTACTAACCGAAAATTAACGGTAATTTGCATCTTTCTGATGTTTCACCCCTTCAAAATCGTGTGACCGTTCTTGGCAGCTCCTCGTCCAGTTTTACTAACCGAAAATTAACGGTAATTTGTTAATCATCTTTCTGATATTTCACCCCTTCAAAGCCAAGTGACTGTTCTTGGACTGTCCTCGTCCGGTTTTACTAACCGAAAATTAACGGTAATTTGTTAATTGATCTGGTGTTTCACCCCTTCAAAGCCAAGTGACTGTTCTTGGACTACTATTCTGATGTTTCACCCCTTCAGAGCCAAGTGACTGTTCTTGGACTGCTCCTCAGATGTTTCACCCCTTCAAAATCGTGTGACCCTTTTTGGACTGCTCCTCATGATTTTCACCCCTTCAAAATCGTGTGACCGTTCTTGGACTGCTCCTCGTTCGGTTTTACTAACCGAAAATTAACGGTAATTTGTTAATTGACATCATAGGTTTCACCCCTTCAAAATCGTGTGACCGTTCTTGGACTGCTCTTCGTCTATTACCCCTTCAAAGCCAAGTGACTGTTCTTGGACTGCTCCTCGTCCGGTCGTACTAACCGAAAATTAATGGTAATTTGTTAATTGACATCATAAAAGGAGTTTTGTTACTAACCGAAAATTAACGGTAATTTGTTAATTGACATCATAAAAGGAGAGGCCAAAAATTAACGGTAATTTGTTAATTGACATCATAAAAGGAGACGGAGCAAGTGACTGTTCTTGGACTGCTCCTCGTCTGGTTTTATTAACTGAAAATTATGTGACTGTTCATGGACTGCTCCTCGTCCGGTTTTACTAACCGAAAATTAACTATTGTTCTTGGACTGCTCCTTGTCCAGTTTTACTAACCAAAAATTAACGAAATTTGTTAATTGACATCATAAAAGGAGGCAGAGCTTTGTTAGTAAGAATGCAAAAAGGAGACAGAGCTTTGTTAGTAAGACTGGTCTATGCTTATAACTCGCATTAATTTAAAAGGGGACGGATCTTTGTTAGTAAGACTGGTCTATGCTTACAATTCGCATTAATCACAGACCTTTGTTAGTAAGACTGGTCTATACTTACAACTCGCATTAATCGAATATTTGCTCGAAACGGTATCATTTTTATAAGTTGCACTAATTGAATATCGCATTATTCAAACTCACACTAACTGAAAAATGGTATCAATTTTATAAGTCGCACTAATCGAAATTAAACGGTATCATTTTTATAAGTCGCACTAATCGAATATCGCATTATTCGAATCGGTATCAATTTTATAAGTCGCACTAATCGAAATCGCATTATTCGAACACGCACTAATTGAGGCCTACCTGTACTGTACACAGCAGTTTGCTCTTGAAATTTAGTATAGGCCTAATTAGATGAAAATAATTACAGATTCACATCAAATGCAAAATAGAGTTATGTGAATATTGTTATAATACCAAAATTTTAACTTAATATCTTGAAAATAATCTTAGAATTTAAAATTATAAATTAATTTTTAATATAGACGAATCTGTGCAATCAAATAGAAATAAAAAGTTAAAGGATGTAGCCAGGTAAGCATTGGAAAGTGGCCTTTACATTGATTTGGCTGATTTTTTTAAAGGTTGCTTTCTGAGTAACATTTTACTTTTGACAAATATTAACGTCGAAATACCGACGGTTCCTCAGAAAAAAATAACACATGTGCATGTCGGCTAACTCGTTGTTGTCAAACTGATCCATAAGAACAGTGTACTTGTCCAATTTGTTAAACTAAATTAATCAGCAGTCAACGGCGCAATTTTTCTGCAATGACGTTGCAGCTCTTCTCCTTCAACGGCGCAGTTTTTCTGCAATGACGTTGCAGCTCTTCTTCTTCGCCCCTTCTCGGGCTTGCGATTTGTGACCCCAAGTGTCTTATATCATTTTAATCGCCTGAATTTCGTCTACGTTGATCCGAAGTGTTTATATCATTTTAATCGCCTGAATTTCGTCTACGTCGTAGTGTAGTTTTTTGAAAGAGATAATTTACACCCTGTATATAGTAATTAATATTTATTATTTTTCTTGTGTTGCAGAAGTTGCTGCAGCTGGAAAAATCCATCCGAGTGAGACCAAAATTCATTGATGATTTTCCAGATCCCAACTCGACCAAAACAGATCAACGAGCATAAGGATACAGTTTCGGTCGACAGAAGGTTCAACCCCTGCACAGATTTACCGCCGGATGCTCTCAATTTTTGGAGATGCCTGTATGTCCAAAACAACTGTCGTAGGCTGGTGCCGTAAATTCCGAAAATGGAGGCAACCAAACTGGAGATTTTTCTAAATCAGGTAGGCCTACAGTTGCGACAACACCAGAAAACAGCAAAATTGGAGGCGCTGATCCAATAAGACAGATGTTGTAATGTATCTGCCCTTTCTAAGGAGCTCAACGTTAGCATAGACTCCGTACATGCAATGATACAGAATCTCGGGTGCCACAAAGTTTCTGCCCAGTGGATTCCACGTCTGTTTTCCGAGGTCCAAAGATGACGAGAATGGCGTGTTCTCTGAAACATCTTGAGGGTATGCAGCGGAGGGAGGTGATTTCCTTATGAAAAATCTTATCAGTTATGAGACATGGTATCATCATTTTAACCATCGAGCAAATCTGAAAGCATGCAGGAAACATCCAGCTTACTGCGACCCAAAACAAGCAAGACCCAGGCTTCTGCAGAAAAGGTGATGCTGACTGTTTTTCGACGTGGAAGGTCGGTTGCTACTCACTTTCAAGGACCCAGACAAAACTATTAACGTTTATTAAACTATTAACGAATGCACTACGAACTAAAGACATACAAACAGACAAATCAAAATCAATCTTTCTGGAAAATTGAGTTCAAGTTTATCCTTCTCCACGATAATGTCCGCCCTTATGTAATGAACGTTGTCCGAGATAAATTGGGGAACATAAAGAGGGAAGTTCTGGAGTACCCACCCTATAATTCAGACGTGTCTTCCTGTGAGTTTCATGTCTTTGATCCCTTGAAAAAGGCCTTGAAAGGTCGCAGGTTACTCGGAAGTGAAAGAAACTATCATAAATTAATTCCGGTCACAGCTATAAGATTTCTTTGACAAGATATGCGTCGGTTGGTGGCTCAGGGATTTCTCCCTAAATGCCTACGGGGCTTTCTCTTAACTAGTGACAACAGTGTCTATTCTAGACGCCACGAACAGAAACTTTTTAAATGCCCCTCATATTTGTAAAATTAATATGAAAGAAAAATGCAATATACATTTCTTCACTATTGGCCTTGCTTTCGGAAGAACTAGAAACGATTTGTGATCCGGTTTTTAGCTTAAGTCCCTCTCCAAATAAAAATTTGATATAAAAATATGAAATTTACAGTTTTAAATTTTATAGCAGGGGTGTCCAACTTTTTGGCTTCCTTGGGCCACATTTGAAGAAAAAAAATTGTCTCGGGCCGCACATAGAGTATTCTAATTCCAACGATAGTTGTAGGCGGCCGGATGACCACGTGGTAACGTGTTGGGGTGCCACGCAGGAGAACCCAAGTCCGGCATCTCCTGAAAAGTTTTTCGGAGTTCCGAGCTCGGCCAGGCAATCCCATCCTTCACCATCTGGTCGCCCTCCACGGGTGTAGGTGCTGACCGTGGTTGTAATTGGCTTCGCCTTTCAGTAATCTCACTGATTGGAAAAAGGGCGTAAAACAAAAAATAAAAAAATAGTTGTTAAGGAAAAAAGTTAGTGAATAATGCACAATATATGATATCCACTATGTTAAACAAGCAAAAATGTCGTAGCATAATAATCTTTAACTTCTTTTCGTTCAGAAATTTCTTTAAATCATTGAGCGGGTAAAGAAGTTTTAATCACTGAAATAAGAAATGTAGATAGGTATTCCAATAGTAAAAACTTCATTAAATACATAAAAATTCCAATATTTTAAAGAAGTTTACGATTTTATGTTGGGCCGCATTCAATAAGTCGGTGCGCCGCGGGTTGGACAGTCCTGTTCTATAGTTTCTCCATTTGTTTTACTCCATTGTTTTACTCCATTTTCCAGCCGGATAATAAGTGGTGAGGCTATTCCAGTTCCAAGATCTTTCTGTTTATGTTCCAGACATAAAGCTGATTAATTGATTGATCTATAAAGTTAAAAAGATAATAATAAAAGCAAAACAGTTGATTACGAAAAACAATCCAACCCATTTGGTGTTTGGGAAATCGATTTTATAATTCGTATATTTTATTTAATGTATTACTTTATTTATATATTCTGAATAAAACACAAAAGTATTTCAGGAAAAAAAATGTATAGAAAATAAATTATCTATAAGACCATTGGCAATTAACCAATGTAGAAAAACATGATGACATGCCACCAAAGAGATTGGATGTCATCCATGCCACTTAATAATCGATTGACAAGAAGAGATACTGTCGATACTTCTTCGCGAATAATCTGTCGATTACAAAATATATTTTAATCTGGAATAAAAACTTGTGTACTAAAATAACTAAGATACTTCCATAATATACTCCGTTACAAAAAGAGAAAATTTTTTCTTTCTCCAACAAAAAACAAAAAATTCAAACAAAACAATTAATTTATAAATGAAAATTTAACAGTTTTAAACAGCAACTGCGAAAATACAAAATTATAATTACAAATACTAAAGAAACAATCGTTCTAAAATGTAGCGGCTACCGATGTTAAGTCGCCATCTATCGGACGGGAAAGAAAATAATTTATACTAACACTACTGGTATTTCTTTTTTATATTGTAAAAGTAAAAAGTATAATTACTTTCGCTAAGTATAACTACTAGGTATAATTTAGTATAAAATATAATAAAGTTTTTATTGATATTAAATAACATTATAATAAAGTCAGTTTTTGCAATCAATACAACAGTCACATGGAAGAATGTTTACACCCGAAAAATTCGAGATTGATTCTGATCTCACATACTGTATCTTTTAGGAGGAGCTCCCTAAAAGATGTAATCATTGTTTCTTATCTTCATACAGCTTACATGTCTTACCAAGAGACGAATATGTAAAAAAAGCAGATTACAAAATTTTGATCCTAGACAATTTCGCTGTGGAGAATACAGGAATCCTTTGATTAGTGCGGTTAATAAATCCTCGCAATACACCGCATTTATCAAAACCGAACTAATCAAACTAAAAAACCAATTCGAATAATTATAATGAATCCTGGAAAATATCAAAATTATAAGCATGTATTTTTTTCCCTCTCTCTCAAAACGTATCTATATTGCATTACATATACTTTAAATCATTGCGGAATATATAAATGTGGTATAGTATTTAAAAATTTATAGTAAGAATTAAAATTTATTTTTCACAAAAAATTATTATATTTTTTTGTAAAAAATATTGCATAAATTTTGTAAATAATAATTGCACGTCCGTAGACATCGAGTACTGGAGAGGAACTGAAGGCAAGGCTGATTATATAATATTATAATGGCTATTATTAGGTAGTTGCCATTCATACTAAATTTATTAATTAAATAAAATTATGAATGAATTTAAAATATAACAATTAGATGACGAAAATCGTAATATTAAAAATTTAAATAAATAAATAAATTTATTGCACTGCTGTAATCATGTAGACTCAGTGTTTCCCAAACTTTTAACATATGTGTACCCCTTCTATAATTTTCGTAACCCTGAGTACCCCTCGTCAAAAAAATGGATATATTTTAACAAAGTAAGTTGTCTCTGTAACGAAGTGCGGTATATTCACTCCGTGTCACACTGGACCATCTCACGCCTCACAAGACTGTCCTGACTTGATTCATGAGAAAATAGAATTAGGCTCAGCTATGCACGGTGCAGTGCATATCCCCACCAAACTTCGGTGCAACGCGTACCCCCACCAAACTCTTCCCGTACCCCTGGGGGTACGCGTACCACACTTTGGGAAACACTGAATGTAGACTATAATCCCCGAGATTCAGTTGCCAACACTTCAGAGGGTTTTCAAAAAAATCTCACTTGTTGAAGCGCACTAATCAAAACCGCATTATTCAAATCTGTACTAATCAAGGGATTCTGTATAAGAAATCATCTCCTAGAACTTAAACTGCTCCTAGGGAACACTTTCTTATATATTTTAATCTGCTAATTGATAACAGTTTCTATGTAGATTTAGATTTTATTCATTTGTGCTGTATTTAAAGACATATTAATAAAATATAAAGAGATTAGCTAAAAAACTATTTCATTAAATATATTATTTCGAAATTAAAAAAAAAAAAATACTAACATTTCATGATGTCAATCATGCAATTTATTTTTTTAAATAATAAGAATATTTAAAAATAAATTGCATAAATAAATTGCAATTTATTATTACTTAAAAAATAAATTGCGAAGTAATGATAATTTTTTGGAACTACCCTTATCATGATGAACAAGGGTAGTTCCAAAAGATTATCATTACTTCGATCCTTCTTTGTCTCGCCAACTTGCGTTTGACTCATTGTTAGTAAACGCTGATGAATAAGTTCATTGTTTAGCAGCTAATGATAGAAAGTAGGAAAAAAATTTAAATGAATAAAATATTTTTTCGGACCTTTTAAATGAGTAATAATATCTTTTATTTATGACAAATACTGTAATTTCAAAGAGAAAATTTTTTAAACATCGAATGGCTGCGATCCCTATTTTATAAACTGTGATTACGAAGTTGGTGATTATAAAATTTAAATGAGTTTTACTGTTTATTTATTGAATTATCTTTTTGCAAATGGTCCGATTTACAACCAGACGGAGAATTTAAATATATAAAAACCATTGTTATAAAATATATGTAAAATATATTCAAATGACTATATCATTTAGGTCCAATACAATAGTTCAGGTATGGGAATTTTATTTATTTGAATTTTTGCCATAAACTAAATGGAATTCTTAAGATTCTCAACATTACTAGGTATATATCTTGTATTATAAGGAACGCTTTTCTAAAAATTGAACGATATGTGATATTTAACTTAGTTTTCAAGATACTAAATGGAATTCTTAAGATTCTCAACATTACTAGGTATATATCTTGTATTATAAGGAACGCATTTCTAAAAATTGAACGATATGTGATATTTAGTTTTCAAGATATATTGTAAATTATGTAAAGAAAGGAGAATAAAGTTGAAAAATATAGAGATTTTTTGTAAAAAGTCAATAAAAAGAAAATGAAAAACTTTAGACAGACAACAGAAGAAAATTGGAAAAGTTGTTTAAAAAAATTAATTTAACAGATATTTTACATATTTTTTATAATGCAGTAGACTCATCACAAAATTAAAAATATTAAAATTTTGAAAAGTTACATTGTAAATTATGTAAAGAAAGGAGAATAAAGTTGAAAAATATAGAGATTTTTTGTATGAATAGATGATATGATATATAGATATAGAGACTTTTAAAAAGTCAATAAAAAGAAAATGAAAAACTTTAGACAGACAGACAGAAGAAAATTGGAAAAGTTGTTTAAAAAAAAATTAATTTAACAGATATTTTACATAATTTTTATATAATGCAGTAGACTCATCACAAAATTAAAAATATTAAACTTTTGAAAATATTTGTAATTTATACTCGTAAAATTTAAATAAAAAATTTTGAAAATATTTCTTGCACTGATTTTTAATACAGTTACAATAATAAAATGAAACCTTAAGCAAAAACCGCAAAGTGATCACACTTATAAAGTAAGCATCAAAGAATAAGGCAAAGAAACAAATTTAAAATTTAAATAAAAAATTTTGAAAATATTTCTTGCACTGATTTTTAATACAGTTACAGTAATAAAATGAAACCTTAAGCAAAAACCGCAAAGTGATCACACTTCTAAAGTAAGCATCAAAGAATAAGGCAAAGAAACAAGGAAGCTGCAAAAATATACATAAACATGTTATCATAAGAGGCAACGACTAAAGATATCATTTCCATATTATTAAAATAAGCAGTGATATCAAATCAATTATTTGTTTTGCTTAACGCTTTCTTCGGAATCTGATCTTACTGAATTGGTTTCATATTACAGGGATCGTTCTTGCGTAATCGTGGCTCAATTCATTTTCTATTTTTATGCAGAAAGCAATACATATTTAGTTTTTATGGCTATCTTACGAATATAATACTCGGATTCATAATTCGTTAATTCCTATTATACATTATAAGCAATCATTAGGGGCAAAAATTTTGTCTTGACTTCAGGAGAATCTATATATCTCTGCTAAGAAAACATGTATCCTGTTAATTCTAAAATTTAATCTACATAATATTGCAACGTTTGTGAGTTAATGTTCTGCTTTCATTATTTAAAAAACCTCTCCTTTTTTATTATAAAAGCAAATTTCTGAATTTAATCAACTTAAAGCAAATTCAGAAATTAACAATGAGTCAGCAAGAATATAAAAGAAAAAAAAATTATACTTAATACAGAGAATCTTAGATAGATTGAAAGCAGAGATAAATAAACTACTGTATATATTAATTCATTTTTTTCCGAATTAATTTCGTATTTGAGTTTATATTTTTAGAATTCAATAAATGAAAAATCTTAAAATCTTTAGAAAAGTTAACTCATTCACTCTGCAATTATTCTTATCAGTGTATATATTTTCTAATAACCATTTCTATCATTGTCTTTGCAGCATGGATTTAACTTCCATAGATCTTGTTTAGTATGTTTTTCACTTTACAAGACGAGCGATCCACTTTGATCTATAATGAATTTATAGTACAGGCACTCATCTAGTTACGAACGTAATTCATATACAAGTTTTGTTCGTAAATCGGGTTGTTCTTAACTCAGATATTGCTGTTATTTTGGCTCCAAAAGTACTGAAATAACATTTTATATACTATATATTGTAATGTATTTTACAATCGGACCAATTAAAAGTTTCTTATTAATTGGTGAAATAAGTTTCTTATTTCACAGATTTTAATGAAAGCTCTAAATATAAAGCAAGGAATTTTTTGTAATCGCCGCCATCTTGAAATGTTATCGTAATATGCTAACTAACTTTGTAATTTTATATTATAGCGGTTGCTAGAGCATTTTGATATCATATTACTTAAAACTATTGAAGAATTTTGAAATTTTGTAAAATTTAAAAATAACATTTCACGTTCGTAAGTATGAATGTTTGTAACTAGAGGAGCATCTTTATTAAGTTTAACAATATGGATCAACCGGATGGCAGCGTGGTAAAGCTGTGGCTTACCACTCTGGAAGATCCGGGTGGCAACCCAAATCCGGGTCCTATACTTCCAGTTTTCAGGAGGGGTCCGGGCCCAACCCATTGAACCCCATCTTTCAACCATCTGGTTGGCTCCATTATGGGTGTTGGCCAGCCTGTGATGGGCTCTTTAAGTGGCCGGTGCCAAATACAGTATATCCCTCGTGTGGCATGGCAGCTTAACTAACCTAATCTAACCTAACCTTAATAATATGGCCTTTGAGTGGTATATCGCTGTAAGTTAACAAATTTCAACTTTATAAAAATTTATTAGAATCGTATGGTCAAATCTAACAGATAACAACACGAAAATCCAGCTTTCTCTCTTCCGTTCCCCAATTTCTTATCGCGTGAAGAAAATGTGTTGTAGACGCGAATATCACAAGAATATATGCAGTTTTTATTAACTTTGAAAGTTGTTGTGCCATTCCTAAAACAAAAGACATTATGCAAAATATAACATAAAGATTAAATATAGGCCTATATAAAATAAAAGGGTAATGATAAATGTATTGAAGTTATAACAATCATAGCTATATAATCTTATACTGTTCACGATTATGGAAAAATCCATTAAACGTTAATATTGAAAAGAAGTAATATATGCAAATATTAACTGAAATAGCAATATTATTTCGTTTATATCTTTATGTTATTATTACTGAGTTGCTAAGATTTGGATAATTCTACGAATATTCTAATATTAATTTAAATTATATGCAAATTAAAGTCATAAAATATAACGAAATTATTTTGATATTAAAATTTAGATTACCTATGTTTTTATCAATGTAAATGCAATTCATGTAAAATTCATAGGTTGCAAATTAAATAAAAATTTATATATATAACGTATATACTATATATATATTTTTATTTGGTTTACAACGGGTATAAATAGTATTTTGCATGTGTTTTCGGATTAACCGGCCATTTATTTGTTCAATCTGAAATTCGGTCCCCCATAGGGCTGATTAACAGAGAATCTAGTGCATTTAAATTAAACAAATATAAAATATATTTTCTATATATTTATATACAGGTATCACTCCTATAAAACGGTAGATAGGTTTCGAAAAAACACCGTGCTATGTGAGACCCAGAGTCAATAAAAAAACGAGAGTTACGTTCCAAAACCAATTCGATTCGAAACATAATTTTTTTTAGTTTCATATAAAACAAAACCAATTAAAAACAAATAACTTTATTTAATTCCACATAAGAAATCTAATTTTTATTTAAGAATATTAATAACACGAAACATAAAGAAAGAAAAAATATATACGTAAGCCTTAAAAAAATATACGTAAAACAAAAGGAAATAAAAAAATTCCACTTTCTGAACTTTTTCATGCATTTAAAGTTTGTGTATCTTCTACTCTCTTTGCAAAATTTGTAATCCGACCCGCTACAATCCGCTAGAAAATAATCGTTCCTTAACATATACTGTACCTAAAAAAAATTTATGAATAAAAAAGTTTTTCTTCTCTTTCACATTCCTCTATTGAAGAATAAAAAACTTATTTTCTATCCAAGATATGAACATTTTGAAATACAAAATATTCAATGGTCGCCAATTAACTCAATTTCAAATCGAAATCGAAAAAAGACTGCACATTCTCTCACGACAGACTAACGAAATTGCATTTATGACTAATTTTAGCAAATTATTTCCCAATGATTGCAATTTACTTGTGAATTGCGTGTCCATAGTGTGGATTTACAAAAATTAATGAAAATGCTTTGTGTTGTAAGAGAGTAAATGTAATTTTCTAAATGTGTTAAGGAAAAACCGTGTTGTAGAAGTATCGTATTATATGAGGGTTTCCGCAATTTTCAAATCGTGTTAGAGCGAAACCGTGTTGTAGAAATCCGTGTTATACAAGGGATACCAGTATTATATAACGTTTTCATTATAGAAATTGCAGTATATATATTCCGTGCGTGTGTGTTCGTGAACTGAAGCATCGTTCATAAAGCAAAGCAAAATTTGTTCACAAATGGTGTTAGTAGACCGATTTGTTTGTGAACCGAGACGTTCGTAATCTGAGGTATCACTGTATTAGTGATCAGCTAACAGTGGTATAATTTGATGAGTGACTGCCCCCTTGAAGGTCTTAAATAATCCTATGCATTCACTTTGTCTGATTTTAACTTCTTGTCACTATGACAAAGTTTAACTAACAACAATCCAGAATGATCACTGGAACATAATGGGAAGGCAGTGAGCCCAAAAAGAGGATTTTCTAACATATCAGCAAGGTATTTGACTGCATTAGAAAACTGAAATTTCTTATTTCCTTAAAATGAATTCTTATTGGTGTAATTATTTCAATTTTAATTGCTTCTTTGTAAAAGATACAAATACAACCTTTGTTAGGTTTTCTTATCACATTATTTAAATATTGTAATGAGAACTAATTGAAGCATATCATATATAATATTATATTGGGAAATTTTTTCCAACAATAATAGCTGTTGTATTAAATTCAATATTTTCTTATTCAGAGCTAAGCTTATTATTTGTTTGTGTAGTAGTAATACTTTTCTAAATTGTAAAATAAGCATATGAAAGTTTTTGAATCAGTAAAAAATGAAATTTTTTTATATTCAGTTTTTCTGATATTTTTCAAATTAAGCATTATTAGAATTATGCAATTATTACAGATGAATTTTAATAAATTTTGAATAAACATATTTTGTGATAAAAGCAATTAATAGCATTTTCTGTTTAATATACAACACACTCTTGATTAACCAGGATAGTCAGGAAATTAATTTCTTTTGGATAATCTGCAAAATACTCAAAAAAAAAAATTAGAATTAAGAACAATATACATTTAGCTTTTGCTGTAAGAAAAGAATGTGCAATATATATTTAATATCAAAAATTAAATAAATTGTGCACACATACATTCAAATGTTTTATTATTTATTGAAAAAGGAAACAAGAAATTTACAATATTTTCTGGCTGTAAATAGACAATACTTGTAATTTTAATTTGATTCTAATTATAATTGCTAATTACCTAAAATATAAAAAATAAATCTATGGCATTTAAAAAATGTTTGATATCACATCTAAGATAAAATGTCAATAAGTATAACGTGACCAGATGTCCCAGATTATGTGGGGTTGTCCCAGATTTGAGTTTTATCCCACAATGAAAACTGTCCCGGATTGGACATGTAATGTTTTTAAAATTTTTGCAATTATACAAAGTTGCTGTTTCCTCTACTTCATACTAGAAAATGCTATTGTTATTAACTGGCAACAAATATTTCTATTTGTATGTGATAAGTTTTGAAGATGATAAAAATACTATTATGGAGATCATTACAGAAATATCCAATTTAAAATTCAAATTAAAAGAAAGAATGGATATGCAATATCTACCACTCACTGTATGCAATAAGTCAAGAAATTTAAGAGAGTGGTTAGTCCAAAACAGATTCCTTCAAATCTAATGTCAACAGTTTTTATGAAAATTGTATCCAATATTTAGAACTTCATTTACCACAATTTGAACACATTTGATTGTTATAAGTGGACCAATCTTAAAAGTGATATTAATTGGCAAAATATGCAAAAAGTTAATCAATGTTGATAACAAAGAAAGGGAACTTTTTGATGAGATATCATATGGATATTTCATCAAAAGTATATAAAACAATATCTTGATACAAAAATAAATGCTTGGAACAAATAAATAATACAATTGATGCAAGGTGGATAGAAATATTTAATCACTTTGATACCAATAACATACCATTCAGAATATTAAGAAAATGATTGAATTTGTATTATGTTTTGTGAGGAAGTTAACTTTAACCTGTCCTATTTTTATTTTATTATGCACTCTATTATTTATCGTTATTTTCCTATATTCTAACGTATTGTATATTAGTTTAAAAGTTAACTTACTTCCCATGTTCTCCGCCTCCGTCGTTAGCAAGCACATGATACGGAATCGGAACCTGTCCTCCGAAAGAGCTATCCCGGTTAATGACATCATCTTATCTAAATAATATTACCACTGGTTTGATATGCGAATGTAAGAATGATCCATATCGAAGTATTGTTCGGTAGATAAATTAATTGTAAAGAGGATGACATGAATGAATTACTCTGTAAGCTAACAACTTTAAAACTGTTATGTCTAAGTATGCAAATGAGCGTTTGTAAATCACCCGTATAAAAGATCGACGCAATCAACAAGTTTTTTGAGATGTTGTTTGATAACCAGAGGTGTTGTCCTGACGTAAAATTGGTGAAGGTGTCATTTGAGTTTCTTGTAAAGATCAACGATTGTTTGAAGTTTGTATCGGTGGTGGAGGTAATAGAATTAATTAGTATTTAAGGTTAGTTTCTTGTGGATTTTTGGATATTTGAATAGTTAGGCTTAGTTAGAATTAATTTTATTCCATTCGTTCTAATCCGCGACTTTGCAAACTGATATCAAAGTAGGGATTGCAATACCAGTAATTGTGAAATTTAGCTTCAAATTGTTACCATAATGCTACATTGTTTTTACCGGTAATTCAGTAAATTATATACATAATTATACCGTATTTATTCGAATCTAAGCCGCCATCAATTCCAAACTGCATCCCAAATTCTCAACACGTTTTTGTGAAAAAATAACAAATAGTGTAAAAAGGTTTATCGATATCCGATATTTACGAAATTAAAAAAATTTTAAAATGGAGAACTAATAAGAAGTGAATAATTAATTTATTTTACCAGTATTAAAAACTTTTAAATATATACATGAACATGTAATTGCTCTAACCGTCAGTATCATGTTCCGAAAATGATTCGTCACTCCCACTGTCACAGCTGACTTCGGACTGGTGCTGGTGTCGCCATTTTCCCACACGGTGTCGTCTTCTGTGCCATCCAATGAATTTGTTATGCAATATTTTTTAAAAGAATGTATTATAGTCTCTTTGGAAACTTTTTTCCAGGCAACAGATATCCATTCTGCAATTTTCGAAGCACTTGCCTTCTTGATTTTCCCGGAAGCAGTTAAAGGGTGGTTATCCAAATGCAACCAGTTTTCGTACTCTCTTTTTATATAGTCCTTAAATGGCTTATTAATGCTTATGTCAAGCGACTGAAGCTGGCTTGTCATACCACCCAGGATTATCACCAAATCGCAATTGTTTTGTCTCAGTTTCTTTTTTACAGAGTCCGTTATATGACCTTTAACTGTTAATTATTAATAATTAAATTTAATTTAATTTTTAATTAATTTTAAAATATTTTTTATTACGTCACTTTATTTACAAAAATAAAATTACTTTCTCATTAAAATGTACAAGCAAACACATTTTAGGTTACTTATACAAGAAAATATTTTCATATGCATACCAAAACTTCGCATTAAATATTTCATTCACTTTATAATCAATAAAATAAATAGTTATTTAAATATTTAGAGGGCGCATTACTTTTCAAAAATTCTATAGATTAAAACTGTCAAAACCGACCTCAATAAACTTTTCACGTTTCACAAAAAAAAGACTGTTTTGAGTAAATATGTTGCACATGATGGCAGTGCAAATAATAAACTCTCTCTCGTCCGAAAAAAGTAACAGTTTTCTTATACAAGTTGTTTACTTCGATATCTATATATTGTTATACGTTTCTATAGAAGTAAAATTGCAATGTACTTTAATAATAATAATAATAATAATAATAATAATAAACTGTTACATGTTTATATTTAAATATATTTATTTTTATATATAATTCAAGAATTTAATGAGTAAAATTGTTTATTGTTCTCTAAATATATGCTAATTTTTTTATAGATACAAGCATAATAATGATGAGATTTTGTATAAAACAATTGTTTACTATTAAATTAAATAATCAAATCGAATTAAAAACTTTGTTCAAGGATATACAGTATATAGAATTACTTATTGCTTTAAACACGTCATAAAGAGTTTAAAAACCTTTAAGATGGGTAGAAGTTCGCTTCCAAATTTAAATACAGTAATGTATATCATTCGATCCCATTATACAGTAGAAGTCATTGATTGAATTTAATTTTATTCGAAGCAAGTAACCGCTTTTATTATGTATCGTTTATATCTTTTTTTAAAAAAAATGTGTTGCTTCATTTAAAACAGTTCGCACAGCCGGGATTTATTGCAACAATTTCTGTATCCGAAACTATTTGTAATATTTTTTTTTATGCTTTCCGTTAAAACAATGATCGCAAAGTCATTTTATGTCACACAAATATACAATGCACGACTTCTCCACGACACCATTTGTATGATGTCACGAAAAAATAACGAAGTCGACGACAAAGTTAAATTTCGAAGAGCGGCTCGGCAATAAATCCTTTATTCAAATTGATATATATACAAAAGTTAGAGTTTTCTAACTCCGTTATAAAATTAAAAATCGAATAATTCACATCAATGTCTAATTTTCTTTCACGTTAAAAATACGTTTTCGGAAATATATTTGAGGAGAAATTTGAGATGCTAAAGTATTCGAAACGATAACAATCAATTAATATAGTAAGGAAAAAAAGATGTTTATGAATATAATTTTATAGCATATACTTTAAGTATTGGTGTACAGAATGTAAACTTATTTTTGAGCTATTTGTGATGCAAAGATTTGAGTTAATTTTCGATTTAAAATCAATTTAATCAGTAAATATTTAAGTTAAAAATATTGACTAGATTAAAAATGACAATTCAATAAATGGCTTTCATCTTCACAACAATGAAAAATCTTCTTGTTAAGTTCGTAAAACTTTCTAGTAGAGCATAAAAAAAAAGGAAAAAAAAAAAAATAAAGAAAAAACGTTTTTAGGTCAATAAAACTCACGTATTCAGAGAAAACTTCAATTGTGTATTCCAATTATAGATGCCGAATCGATCAGATAGCAGGTGTACACATTTGATAAGATTCAGTAAAAAAACAATAATCTGACAATACAGAATGCACACTTCACTGATTTAATAATGATTGATGCAATTTAACAGTGAGTTGGGATTTTTAATAAGTCGGATAGGATTTTGTACGAACGTTATTCGAGATTATTTTAAATTATTTTCGAATCATTAAATCGTCGTTCTAGTTCACATAATAATTTCCTAGTTTAGATATTTTATGATAAAGTTTTCCTGGATGAAAGAGAAAATGAAGAATAAGATAATCACACCTTTAAGTTTATAATTTCACTCGAAAAATTATAATTATTTTTATATTCTTAATTAATTTATCAAAATTTAAGTAGGCCTACTTTCAAAATATTTACTAATTCATGCAATGGCTAGAAAATTTTCTAAATTTTCCGAAACTACATCAATTTTAATTGATTTGAATATGATTCTGTGAAGATGTGAATTAATGCAAGATTTCGCCAGAATTAAAACTTAAAAATAGTTTTTATTTTTAAAAGAACAGTGAAATATATTCAGTTAACTAAAATATGCCTACTTAATATAATTCATCATGAATAGTAGGCCTACATTTGAAATAAATTCTCAGAAATAATAATCCTTGAAGAAATATAGATTGGATCATTTCCAAACATATATAATAATTTAGATTCTGTATAAGTTTTGAACAATAAACCCCTTTAATGATCAAATTTTGGGAAAAAAAATGAGCACTCGTGTTTTTAAAATTACTAGTTTTAACATCATAAATATTTTATGAGTGTGAACAAGAGCATAAGTCATAAAATAATTGCAGATCATAAAAATAAAATTTGAATATATATTTTTTAGGGTTTAAAAAAAAGAATTGAAAGTATGAATTATATTAATCTATTGAAACTTTTAGTGTATAAATTTTGTAATATTTACCTGTATATAAAATTTTCTAATAATTTTATAAATTAGGCTTTACATCAAATCCATAGAAAAATCATCTTCATAGTTTCAGAATATGGCTTCTCGAAAGTTTTAAATTATGTATTACACATATTTTCTTTTTATGTTGTGAATACATTTCTGGAAGCAATAGTGATGACTGAATCAGTGTTATACTGGATCATTATAACTTTAATGACAATGAAGATGCATTCCCTACATCGAAATGTACTACAGTATTGGTGATCAACACATTAAATATTTATTCGAATTACTTACAATAAATAAGAAGAGGGTATCAAGGAGTTGATTGGCAAGCTCTGAAATACTTCAACACATTAAATATTTATTCGAATTACTTACAATAAATAAGAAGAGGGTATCAAGGAGTTTCTTGATACCCTCTTCAATTCTTCTTGAAGAGGGTATCAAGGAGTTGATTGGCAAGCTCTGAAATACTTTACAGTGGGTGATCGGTTAATGAACAATTCGGATAACGAACAAATCGGATAACGAACACTTTTTCGAAAGATTTTTATGTTCGGTTAACGAACACTTCACAGAACAAACTGTGGGACCCGCGGACTGACGGAATGACAGGTTAGCCCGATGGCTGCGTGGTAAAGCTGTGGCTTAACATTCTGGAGGATCCGGGGGTCCCACTCCAACAACTTTTCAGGAAGGATCTGGGCCCGGCCCGTTGAAACCCATCCTTCCGGTTGACTCCATCATGGGATTACATATAAATAAACATAGTAAGAAATTATATAATTTTTTATTTATGTTTTTTTGGGTCTCCGGAACGAATTAATCAAATTCCCATAAAAACCTATGGTAAATCGATGATCGGTTAACGAACATTGTCTTGGAACGGATTATGTTCGTTAACCGATCACCCACTGTATTTATAAAAAACTTTTTCAAGATGAATAACGCTATAACGAATCAGAGATGTGCAAGATGATGCTAAACAGAATATAGGCGCTGCTCTAGTTACGAACATAATTCCGTGCGTAAGTTTCTAAGTCAGATACTGACTTTATTTTGGCTCCAGATGTATTGAAATAACTTTATATACTGTATATTGTAATATATTTCACAATTGGAACCAATTAAATGCTTTTATTTCAAAGATTTTAATGAAAATTTCCGAATATAAAGCGAGAAATTTTCGGTGTAATCATTGCCATCTTGAAATGCTGTCATAACATATTAATTAACTATGTAATTTTATATTATATTGGTTGCTAGAGCATTTTGCTATTATATTACTTAAAATTATTGAAAAGTTTTTGAAATTTTGTGAAATTTTAAAATGAAATTTCACGTTCGTAAGTACGAATATTTGTAACTAGAGAAACGACTATATATGTGTATTTCTATGTTTTTTATATATTAAATGCCATAAAAGAAAGAAATATACTCAAAAAGTTTTCAATTGAAAAAGCTTTTTTCCTATAAATCGACTATTTTTTGAAAAGATTAAATCAACAGATAATGACAAAAATTTAATTAAATATTTATCAACAGCAATTAACATTACAATTATTATTTTTTTATTAAAAAAACCTTTACAAATCAGTATAATATCTTTCAATTTAAAAAATAATTTAAATAAATATAATTATTTTTAATTTCAAATATTGCTATTTTTAGAAGTAGTATGTGGAGATTTTAAAATTCTTTTCAGAACATCTTGTATAGAGACTCTTCACAAATATTGTGTTATAGATAATATAATACAGTATCTATGAACAAATTCAACTTGTCCTAATCTCTTTGTCAGAGAATAAGGTAGTAAAATCATAGTTTCCACATAAATAGTAAAAAAAAAGATTTTAAAATTCGTACTCCATATTCCCAAAGCATATTAGTTTTCTGTTAATAAAAAATGGTAATCTAAAATCTAAATACTCTATCATATTTGTTCTTGAGATATTTTTAAGACTGATGAATAACTAATTACATAAGATAATTGTTATAAATTATATCTAAAATTTTTTAAATGACTATAATTTTGTTCACATGTAACGAAAATTTTCGAAAATATCAGTGTTTTAATGCTTCAAACAGCCACTATTCTTGATCCAAACGGGCTTAATTTTGTAATTAATCCAATATGCACTCTCAAATTTAATAAGCATGTATCAAACATAATATGAAATGATCCATTAAAATTTGAATGCTCTTCGATGTTCGATTTTCAAGATATCGCAAACAGAAAGTGAATGCATGCAGTCAACTATTTGTAAAAAATTTTATTAAATATAATTGTTATCTATAGAAACTCTTGTGATCTGTTATGTGAAAATTAATAAAAATGTTGATTATATATAACTGAGTTTTACGAACTTTCATCATTAAGTCTTCAATACCTATAAATTATTATTATAAATAAACTTCTCATACATAGTGAAAGATAGGGAGCAAAACAATATAAAGTGTTCCCTAAAATCCCTTCTTCAGTAGTAGTCCACTATACAATAGGTGAAACTGTAGTTTTTTTTATTTTATATATTGTTATTTTATATAAAATTATTTAACAATAGTTATTTTCAAAGAAATGTTTGCAATTCACTTGTAGTTTTCTTGAAAAATTTATAGCATAGTAACTTACATATTCTTTAAAAACAGTAATTGCAAACTGCTTTTTATTACAATTTAATTTTATATTATTGCTATTACATTATTATATATTATTAAAATATTCGGATTAATATTCTGGAGGACGAGTTGATGTTTGAAAGAATCTTCAGAAATGCATTTACTCCTCCATTGACATAAATATTTTTTATTATAATAAATTATTTTAATAAATATCTTTTTGTTTGTGAAAATCAGACCATTATTCGTTTTTTCCTTGGTTCAACACAGGATTAAAAGCTGTAGTATATAAATATTGCAATAATACTGTTTTGCTTCCCATCTTTCACCAATATTTTAATTTCCGTTCCATTTAAATTGCCTTCACATATATAGTTTAAATAATTACTTTTTTTAATACATTAATCCTTTAAATAAATTTATTTTATCAAATTAACAACACAATAAATTCCTGTTGCAGAAATTTATAGCGAAATATTTCGATTTATACTTAAAACTGCATGATTTACAGAGCCTTTGTGGTGCCTAATATTCTATCTGCGAGTATATACTTTTTTAATGTCACTTTTCTTTTATTGCTAATAGCCTCTAGTTTTGATCACAAAATTTTTCATTGCATGCATATTTTATAAATATTTTTATCTGAAAATAATCGTAATTACCAAGTTCGATCCATGTAGACTTTCAACACCTAATTACTTTTTGCATTTGATGTTAATGAATATAATTATCGCACATTAATGCACGAAAAATCGATTAACATATTGCAATATAATAATTTACGGCATAAAAGAATTATATAGGATATTAGAATTTTTTATTAGACTCTTTTTTACGATTGTAACCAGTTAGAATTTATATTATTCCATTCGTCAAGAGTAAGTAATTACTAGAATCGATCTGATAAATTGATTAGAATTTTTTATTAGACTCTTTTTTACGATTGTAACCAGTTAGAATTTATATTATTCGTCAAGAGTAATTACTAGAATCGATCTGATAAATTCATCGATAAATGCCTCATTAGCATCTCGGTTTTATTCTTGATACAAAATTTTCTATCTATTTCTCAATAAATTTGACTGTTTTGTTCATTATATCGGTTCATTAAAATATTTTCACCAATATTTTGATATTCCGTTTTGAAATTTATTAAATGCCAGTTATGCATCGTTTATTCTTGGTTTATCCGTTAATATCCTAAATTATTTTAGCGATCTGTTTAAAAAATATGTGAATAAAATGCACATAAAGAAGTTTATTAAATACAATTTGGCTTAACGATTATCAACCTTGATTATTTTCCTTGTCAGTTGATTCTTATCCACCGATCTTCCAAACTTTGGTCCACCTCATCACAAATATTGTGCTACCAGTTCGTGTTGGTGTATAAAAGTCGTTGCCATGTTTATTTAGAATAAACTATATACAGTAAACTTATATGTATAGAAGTCCATATACTGTATAAATGTACAGCAATTCTTAGGTCATAAATTAAATCAGTCGATTAATTCAAGCTTATTTAATGAATATGACAGCTAAATGTCTCGAATGCCTGATTTTAGATGCCCACAGAATATTTTTAAATAATTTTTCATTGAAAGTAACTTCAGTTTACAGATAAAAAGAACAATAATGAATATGAATATGAACAATATGAATTCCTATCCATACCCACAGGGCCGCCGAGAGAGGGTGACATCTGAGACATTTGTCACGCGCCCGGGATCGAAAAGGGCCCGACCGTCTGGCCTCGACGTGTCACATAGCGTGTCCAATAGTCCGCAAACCGCCGCTAGATTGCCACAAAAAGCAGTTGTGTCAAAATAAACTATTTTATATATAACAGTATTTTTATAGATGAAGATTTTATGATTGTAAAATGTGCAACTGTATAGTGTAGGCTGTACGTGATATGTAAAATATCGAATTTTGAATTGATTATATACACTTTTTTAAAATAAATGTTTAATGTTTTATATGACTTTTTTTTATTAAACTAAAGTGGTGCACTTTTTTAAGTGGGGCCCGGACACAGACTTGTCACGGGCCCGAAAATTTCTCTCGGCGGCCCTGCATACCCATGTCGCTATATATTTACGTAAAGCCATCGATGCGTAAAGCACACAAACGCCAGCAAGTGAAAAGCACTGCCAAGCATTAAAATGCAGAAATTTGAACAAAACTGCTTTGCGAAGAATATTTTGACCATAGGCATAGCATAGTGTCGGCAGCCTCCTACTGGATTTATCGAAAATCTAGTGATTCTATCCTGGATTCCCGATGTATAAAAACTGAAATATTTGTTCTGCAGTTCGTCTAAAATTAAAAGTTTTATTCTAAAGATCAATATTGACATTATTTTGAATAAAAAAATTAAATAATTGCTTATTTTTATACGAAAGAATTTATAATTACGAAACTAAAACAGAAATACTTTATTCTTAAAACTGAACTTGTTGATGTTTTGGTATCTTAGCAACGAATAAAATTTAATTCGAATTTAGAAGTTTCTTTTAAAACTTAAAAAATTACATTTTATGGTCAAAAATGGAAACATGTTTGAAAACTGATCAATTTTATGATTACGATAATATTAGAAGTAAGCCGAATATATATAATTCTCCAGTAACTGAGCCTTTACCAGAAAATTTACTTAAAATGAAATATTCTTATGGATGGCAATGCTTATCGGCATCAAACTTTTGCCTATTGAAAGAGGATACAGTGGCCATTTGTGCAGGATGTACATTTATTATTTATGATCTGAAAACGGGATCTCAAAGAATATATCCAACTGTTTGCGGTAAAGGTGTGGCACACATCACAAGTCATCCGTCTGGTTCCATATTTGCAGTAGCAGAAAAGGGATTTAATCCAACTATCGACATCTTCACGTATCCGGACATTCTTCTCAAGAAACTTTTAAGTAATGGTTCCAACGAATCTTATGTTCATGTAAATTTTGACTCTTCCGGGAACCTTCTAGCTTCCATCAGTTCTTCTCCGAATTATTCCATAATAATTTGGAATTGGATAGAAGAATCTATAATACTGAAGACGAAAGCATTTCAAAATGACGTTTGGTCGGTAAAATTTTCGTCTTTTATTAGTACAAACATCGTTACAGGTGGTGTTTCTCATATCAAATTTTGGAAAATGGTGGACACGTTTACGGGTTTGAAATTGAAAGATAAACTTGGAAAATTCGGAAGAACCGACGTTTCGGATATTCGAAGTTTCGTCCAGTTGAAAGATGGAAAAGTTTTATCAACTTCGGATTGGGGTAACATATTAGTTTGGGACAAAGGAATTTTGAGAGGCGAAATTTGCCAGAAAGAAAGAAAATCTTGCCACACAGGTAACATTAATCAGATTATACTGAAGAAAGAAGAACTGTTAACTATCGGTGACGATGGATGGATTAAAACTTGGGATATCGAAAGAATAGAAATGATAAATAAGGAAGAAGGTTATATTTTTATAGAATTGGAACCTTATTATAAATTGCTAATCAATGATAACGCCGATTTACGTTATGTTGTCCAGTCAGAGGAGGAAAATGTGTGGTACTGTTACGATTGCAAAGGGTTTATTTGGAAGTTGAACCTGTCTTCCAGTTCTTCTACCAACAAGCCAGAAATCATTCGCACATTTCCAGTTGTTATAACAGGTTGCGATTTTTGTCGCATTGCTCATATATTGGCAGTGACTTCGAACGATGGCATCTTACGTTTGTATAACTGTTTGAGCGATACGTTGATTGCGAGTTACGAATTTCATCAAATGCCCACAGTTATGATATGGGGTTCTAAAATACTGGATCCAGAGAACGGTTCTCTGATTTTAGGATTCGAAGACGGTGTTATCCGTTGGATGGTTATTAAAAAAGAAGTAAAACCGACAGTCAAGTATGCCTTGCAATTGCATCAAGTTATAAAGTCTCATATAGCGCCCGTAACATGTATTCATACAAATTTATTTGCTACACGGATGGTAACTGGTAGTTTGGATCTAACGATATTTCATTATTCCGTACGTAAAGGTGAAATTAAACCTATGGGATTTATCAACATAGGACATCCCATTCGTTCCATTTTATGGTTAGATAGAATAGAAATTGTTGTTGCAATCTGCGAAGATAATTTTTTAGCCGCATCGGACGTTATAAAGAATTTAGATGATAAAGAAACGGATAGATCGACTTATCAGTTATCTCATTTGTCTTGGAAAGAAATACAATTAAAAAATATGGAACCACACGAAAAAATGTCCGTAAAAATACCTAAGGAATTTATTTCTGCGAAATCGTTTAACGTGATAGATGAAGAACATTTTGAAGACTTAGAAACTAAAAGTGAATGCGAAGGTGACGAAAATAAAAGTGTGGATACATCAATAGATAAAACAGAAGATGATACGAATAACGAAGAAATATCCGAAAATAGCGGAAATAAATCAGGAACCACAGAAAAATCATCTTATTTAGAATGCGAAAATGATATGGATCATGTTTTTGTCTGCTTACCCAAAAAACCGTTTAATATAAGGTGCGGGGTATACACCGGAATTGCTGGTAAATTTTGGTTATGCATGGGAGGAAACAATAAAGGATTCCTATATGAATACTCGGTATCCAAAGATATTTTTAAAAATGAAACAGACGTAGTTTTGAAGCCAGTTCGAATACTACCTATGTATCCTTCGCAACTTAATCCTGTTTCGTGTTTGCATGTTACAATCCATAGAAATTATTTAATAACGGGTCAAAACGATGGCCGTATCAGTGTATATTCACTCGAGAAACTTGTCAAGAGTGAAGATAATATATATCTGACATCATTTTGGTCTTCGGGGATTCACGATTTTCAGGAGGGATCTGTAAAGTTTATAACCAGCAGCCACGACGGAAGACTTTTAGCTACTGCTGGCGAAGACGGAAACATGTTCCTCTTTTATATGAATACTCCAAAAAACGACAAAATACTTTCCAAAAGTATAAAAATTCCAATTTCTACTTACTACGGAGGAGTTCCTAATATAGAAAAAGATGCATTAAGTCTGGAAGAAACGTTAAAGAAAACTTTTGTAGAATCAGAAAAGCAGAAAATAATGGAAGAACGTCTTCGTATAGAACAACAGATGAAGATTCTACGTATTAATTATGAAAAATTGACTTTACGTAATAGCGTACTTCCTAAACACATGCAAATAGATTTAAAAGAGTTTTCCGTTCACGATAGAATAAAAATGGAATTAGAGAACCAAATGAAAATAAAATTAGACAGTATAACGAAAGAAATGGATTATAACATTGCACAAAAAACTTCTCTGTTGAATAAACTTAAAGATCTTTGGAAGAATAACATACAGCAAGAAGCGGTTGCATTGATGTCGTTTCTAACTGGCGAAACAATTTTTACATCGAAAATGGCTACCTTTCCGTTAGAAGATTATTCAGCAATCGATTTTAGCGAATTAGACGAATTAAAAGAATTAGAAATAAAGTCGAAAAATAAAACATCAATCGACGAAGAATCGGATTCGTTAGAAAAAATTTTGAGAGTAATCAAAAATTCGGATAAAATGGAAGATTCTAACGATGAAGATACAGTAAATGCAAACACTTCAAATCGGTTAACGACGTTTCAACAAGAACGTCGAACAGACGATTTGCTGGCTAAAATTGTAAGGAAGAACTTGGGTTATTATAAATTAAAAATGTATAACAACTACGTTCTACCCGAATATTTGCCACTCAGATCTAGACAGAAGATCAAGCAGTTGCTTAGACTCGATATGGAAAGGAATCAAAAGAAAATTGCGTATAATAATGAAGTTATGTTTCTCAAATCGTGGAAAGACGAGTTGATAAATAAATTTGAAGAGCACAACGGATTCGTTGAGTTCAAATCTTCTGATACCTTGCAGGATAAAAGTAAGACCTTATCTTTATCTACTACAAAAAAATTATTGGAAATGCAATCATCAATTTACGAACATAAATGCTGTAAATATACGAATTTGGATTCTGTAGAATCTTACGATTCCAGCTGCTGTCCAAGACAGATAGAAAATAAATTTACTCTCTGCGAAAGCTCCAGCGATTCTGTATTAGAAATCGGTTCTGATATATCGAGTAAATTAAAATTCGCAGAAAAACTATTATCTGATCACTCTGAAAAATGTGCTTATATAGATAGTCTGAAAGAAATTTGGATATTTGACAGTCGACTCCATTTGCTAAGATTGAACAGGTGCTTGATGGATCGTGAATTAAAATACGCGGATATTAAACGAATAACATTTTATTTCGAGCACAAAATATTAAGCAAGTACGAACAACAAGAAGAATCGCTGAATAGTAAGTGTAAAGACAGAAATGAGGAGGAGAAAAACCTGAGAAAGAGCATGAAAGAGGAATCAGAAAAGTCGGATGAACAATCCGTAATTATATCGCAATTAAACGATGAATTAAAAACAGTTCAGTCATCTCTGGCTAAGATATTGGGCGAAAATAAAAAATTTTCTGATTTTTTGACGACTGTTTTTAATAAAAGTGTCTCTCTGAGTAAAGATGATGATGATGACGATGACGAAGATGACGTTGATGATGAACAAAATTCCGACGACAATAAATCTGACATTTTATCAAACGAAGACAATCACGAAGATTTTAACTGGATTGAAGTTAATCGCCCTTCAGAATGCAGTCCCACATTAATAGAGTCAGTACAGAAGTTGAAAGAGAAAAAGATCGAAGTGGAAAAGAAGATAAGAAAAGCAGAAAAATTACGACATGCTCATAGATTAGAAACTGATATACTAAAAAGAAAATTAAGAATGATAAACGACGAGATATATTCCATAAAAAAAGAACTCGAAAGAATTCAACTTCAAAAACAGAAAGAACTCAACGATATTAAAATTCCGGTAAATCTCTTTCTCGATCAGATACAGCACTGCGCTCCTAAAATGCCTGCAGATCTAAATACTGCAATTGTCATTCCCATTCAAGCAATCGAAGATTTAAAAGAGAGAAAAATCGAACTGAATAAACAATGCACTCAAAGGAAACACGATCTGAAAGAATTACAAACTAAAGAAATTTCTCTTAGGAAAGAATATCGAATTAAGAACGAAGAAGTTAAGGAAAAGGATAAAAAGCTTAAAATAGAAATGCTGTCGAAATTAGGCCAAGTAGTAGACTTGGAAGATATGGAAAAACGTTTAGAAATGAAGAAGAAAGACGACATAGAACTAATAGAGTTAAAGAATAGACAAGCCGAAACATTAACGAGACACGAAAAAGCCATCAAGGAATGGAAGAAAAAAGTACAGAATAAACATCTAGAATATTACAGAGTCTTGGCGGAAAATACGAAAAAAATACAAATTTTAGCAGCCCTCAAGAGAAGGAAAATGGAACTCGATGCTAAATTCGAAAATCTAAAGAAGTTCATAATTTATCCTAAATGCATCAAGCCATCAAGTACAAACGGAATAAACTTATAATTTAATAATTATTATTTTTAGTGACTTATCGAATTTATTACATTATTCATAATTTGAAACTAATTTTATTGTATTATATAAAAGTTTTAATAAAAATATTCATTTAAATTATATATTTCCTATTATGAGAGATGTGCAATTAAAATTTGAAGAGAATTTCTTTCGTTATGTCATGAAAAACGATAATTAACAATTATAATGACTAATTTTATTATAGTTAATATTAATATTATGATAATTATAATGAAATACTAATTATAATAATCTAATTAGTATTTCAGAACAAATGGAAAGATTTTATTGGACAATATTCGTGGATTCCAGATTTTCCGATTTTCCGGATTCCTGATAACAGGTACAGTCTCATCACTTCGTAAACCAAGAAAAGCGGTTAGGTAATTGCATCGTGGTAGGCATTCTAATGAGTCGATTAGTTACACAAACATTTAATTTTAAGGGAAAAATTAATCTCTGTATATAGTCTTCAATTATAAACATACCTTAAGAGAGTTTCTTCTTTCTTTCCTTTAAAATAATTCTGGATGGATCAAAAATGAAACAATAATAGTAATGAAGAATAACTCTCCGAGTGTGTGTTCGGCTGTCCCTTTATATTTTTGTTTTTGTTCTACCCAATCACATCAGTAGAGAGAGAGAGATTTGAACTCATTTTTGACCTTATTTGGTTAAGTTGCACCCCTCTACCCAATCACATCAGTAGAGAGAGAGAGGTTTGAACTCATTTCTGACCTTATTTGGTTAAGTTGCACCTCTCTCTTCCATTGGATTGGCAGGTGGACCTTATTGACAGGATATTTTACAATATTGTTTTTTCCTCAGATCTCCAGACTTGGATCTTGCAGCTGTTTGTAATTTGATCATTGTTTATTCTCTCAAGAGAGAGATCATTGTTTATGGTTTGTTTGACAGTTATAAAATTCTTCCGTCTCTCCTCCAACCTAAAGTGTATTTCCTATTATGAGAGATGTGCAATTAAAATTTGAAGAGAATTTCTTTCGTTATGTCAAGAAAAACGATAACTAACAATTATCGTGGGGAGATGAAACTGGGTGCAGCCCACTGGGGAGATGAAACCGGGCCTGTTGGGGGTTGGGCCCCTAACCGACAGGGCCTCTTGATCCTTGGTGCGAAACCCCCATGGGTCCCCCGTGGGGGTTTCGCATCTCCACGGGCTATGGGCCCACTGGAAAGATGAAACTGAGTCCCACAGGCCAGGGGCGGGGCCCCGTGGGCCCAACTGTGGAGTGGGGCCATCGGGGGCATGGCACCCGTGGGGCCATCGGGGGCATGGCACCCGTGGGGTGCAGCCTCCATGGGCCCCTGTGCAATTACTACACATTTGAACTAATGCTTAATAAAATATATAGTAAATAAATTTGCAAGATAAGCTATTATTATACAATATGCTGTTATATAAAGTATTATAAGATTAGATCACAATAGTATATTTCTTCTCATTTATATGAGTGGGGAATTTCTAGTATATATTAATAGCCAAATGTGGCTGGCTGATATCCCTTTTTCAGACGAACCACTGTACCGATTTCTATAAACATGGTATCGTTAGAAAGGACTAATTTTCGGATGTCTGCAACAGCCAAAATTATTTGTTGTTATTGATAATTTAAAAATTAAATAATAAAAATTAAATTCAAATTATAGTTCCTCAAAAAAGATAAAATCTGCAGAGGGCGCTGTAACCTAATAATGGACGCCAGTTTATGATTCCCCTATACGAGTTCAGAGGTGTTTTTCAAATAATATTCTAATGTAAGTTCAATATTTATCCAAATATACACTATAATTTATCATATTCAACATTGCATATATTTTCTGTAAAAGTTGAGCTTATCTATGGGTGGCCATGCAAAGCATATTTTGTACATTAGTCGGTAGGTGGCGAAATTCTGTGGTGTTAAATATTCATTCCAAATAACCTATACATTAGAGAATTGAAAATTCGCCACCCACCAACTGATGTATAAAATACGAATTGACAATTCTGTTATGTTAAAGGTTCATTTTAAAACTATCTCGGCCGCGATGTGACTAGATGTGATCAAGCTTCACTTTGCGTAGTCGCCCACAGGTAAGCTCAACTTTTACCCGGGTTCGAAAATTTGCCCCCCTTTATAGTGCACTCCCCTAATGTGAGGTGCTGAGTCCAAAAATGTAATTATTTTTTATCGTTGAGGGCCCATTATCGAGAAACAGGGCCCCAAAGTTGGGGACTATCAGTCCAATTTTTCAAGTAATTTAATAGATAATTTCGAAATTTAATGAATTCTGATATGGTTTTACATTCCGAATCGAATGCAACCATTTTTATTGATCTATGACCTACCTTTACGAAGGTATGCGATTTTTTTCATTTTCACTGCTTTTATCACTCCTGATAAATTGCCGGTAAGAGAGCAAATTACCCAGCATGCTTTTCGGAATTCGTATTTGGAAGAAAATGGAGGCATTTTGTTGAAAACTTGCTTATTACATTATATTTTATTACATTTAGTATTTATGGTATCAGAGATATATAATTTAGGATTATTGTGATGACCTCGACTAAAATTTTTAAATAAAATTGAGAAAACAGAATTTTCAGAGATTCAGGACTGATAAAATCAGTGAAAATGAAAAAAAAAAATTGCAGTTTCATAAAGGTAGGTCATATGTCAACGGAAATGATTGCATTCAATTCGGAATGTAAAACCACATCAAAATTCATTAGAATTTCGAATTATCTACTAAAAGTACTTGAGAAATTGGACTGATAGGCCCCAAATTGGGGCCCTGTATCTCGATAGCGGGGCCTCAGCGATAAAAAATAATTGCATTTTCAGACTCAGCCCCTCCAAATTAGGGGGTCACTATAAAGGGAGGCAAATTTTTGATCCCAGAAATATCATACCCGTACCGAGAAATTCTCGAATCATATTTTAATCATTGGTCAATGGGTGGCGAATCTTTAATTTCCTAAAATATAGTCTTTTTGGAACTTTAACACAACGGATTGCCATTTTTAATCATCAGTCGATGGAAAGCAAATCTTCAATTTCAATACCTTAATTGCATGTTTTGGAAAAACTATACATTAAAGAATTAAAGATTAGCCCCCATTAACTGACAATTCCATTGTATTAAAGATTCGTCCCAAAACTATATTGACTTTCAAGAAGGTTTTCAAAATGGCAATGGGTACTGGTTCACGTATTCTGTGTGAAAAAATATAATTTCATCGTTCATTTTCTTGAAGCCTGCACTAAACAGGAGTGCTGTCCTTTGGAAAGTTCCGTTTACGTATTATCTGTGAAGAAATATTATAATTTCATCATTCATTTTCTCGAAGCCTGTACTAAACAAAAATGTAGTTCTTTTAGAAAGTTTTTCTATTCGCCATCATCTTTCGATTAGTATTATTTTCATTCATATGGAGGTAATATCAAATTGCACCCGAAAAATGTACAAGAGGATCTCAACAGGAAATACGGAATGTTTGCATGACAAAAGAATTTCCGAGGAACAACAATATCAGACAGAATACAAATTATAGAAACGTCGAAACCTTTCGATTAGTATTATTTTCATTCATATGGTGGTAATATCAAATTGCACCCGAAAAATGCACAAGAGAATCTGGACATTAAGGAATGTTTGCATGACAAAAGAATTTCTGAGGAACAACAATATCAGACAGAATACAAATTATAAAACCTCAAATGAAGGAAAACTTAATAATTCAGCTGTATATACAAGTAATGTTGTTTACCAAGAAATTTTGGGTTAAATACTTTATAATGTTTCAATAAAGATTTTGATATTTGTGTTTCTTAATAAATAGAAATAGCATAGATATAACAAAATTACTACACCTTTAAATAAATATACAACAACAAACTATCACACAAATTTATTATACTGTTCCATCTAATATGTCATTATATAGAGTACTGTATTATAAGATTAAATCACAATATTTCCACTCATTTATATGAGCGGGTAATTTCTAGTCCTTATTTAATTGTAATATTGTCACCATAACAATGAATATAGTGTTGTAGTTCATAATAATTTAAAATGATCTGTTCAAATTTCTTTGATGGTGAAAATTGAAAATGTTAGTATTAAAATGTATTATTTCTATTGTTCTTAGTGCTTTAGTATGATTATAGTTATATTTAAAATATAATCAAAATCACCAAATTAAAGAAATGAATGAAGGATTTTATTTATTTGAAAGTGAAGTAGAAACTTGTTTCATTTTAGGTTGGGTTGTATTAAAGAACTTTCTGAGGAATTGTAATTATAACATAATTACTAAAATATTTGATTGATTAACTAAATAAATAACACAGGAATCCCTTGATTAGTGCAGTTAATAAATCCTCGCAATATACTGCTTATATCATCACATCATTGCATCAAAACTGCATTAATTAAACTAAAAAATCAATGGGAATAATTTATAATGAATCCTAGAAAATATCAAAATTATAAACATGTATTTTTCTCTCTCAAAACATATCCATATTGATTTATATGTATTTTAAATCATTGAGGAATATGTATAAGTATTTAAAAATTTATAGTAAGAATTAAAATTTATTTTTTGCAAAAATTATTTTTTATAGAATGGCATAAATTTTGTAAAAAATAATTGCACGTCCATAGATATCGAGTACTGGAGAGGATCTGAAGGCAATGCTGGCTATATAATATTGTAATGGCTATTATTAGATAGATGCCATTCATGCTAAATTTATTAATAAATAATATTACGAACAACTTTAAAATATAACAATTAGATGACGAAAGTCGTAATATTAACATAATTAAAAAAATAAAATAAATTTATTGCAGTGTTCTAATCATGTAGACTACAATCCCCAAGATTCAGTTGCCAACGCTTCAGAAGGTTTGCAAAAAAAAAATCGCACTTCTTGAAGCGCACTAATCAAATTTGGCACCGCATATATCCAGGGATGGTCTCAATTTTTTTTGCGCATTAATCAAAATGGCATTATTCAAACTCGTAATCAAGGAATTCCTGTATACAGTATTGTATTTATTAATTTTCTTTAGGAATTAATTTTAATTTAAAATTTATATATATCCATTATCCAATGAGAAACAATACATATATGCAAATTACTAAGAAAACTACTGAGAATAAAAAACTTCCTGTAGAATAATATAAGGACAATTTTCTAATATGTTTAGTGACCCTAAATACATTAGAAAATTTGATCTAAATACAACCATCCAATGATTGGGATAAAATAAAATATTCAGAAAAAATTTAAAACACTATAAATTGAGAAAGTAAATGCTTTGATTATATTGAAAATTAAATAAACAAACAATTGCTATAAAAATAAAGAAAGAAAAAATATAACCACTATCTCAAAATGAATGCGTTTCAATTTCTGTAATCAATACCAATTGAATAATTAATTAAAAGTTTTCTTAAACAGTTAACAAAGAGTTAATTTCATGTCATTAAATTCCAATTATTTTTATTTATTACATGACTTATACATGGTGTCATCCATTTGCTATTGTGGACAAAGATAATTAATAGTGTGGTAACTCATTCAACCCATTTGGAAAGTATTAAAAGCTTATTGTCTTTTTATTATTCACAAACAGAATAGAACAAACCAAGATCCATCTTTAATTCTGCAAGCATCATTGTATATAAATGATTAATGTTTCTGACTTTCAGACAATCACATTGCACTGTTTAAAAAGTATAAACCAGTGCTTCTCAAAGTGTGGGTCGCGACCTCATATGGGGTCATGTAACAAAATTTGGAGGTCGCAGAAATTTTAGCAAATGCTTTAATTCGTATTCCTAGTTTATATACCTCTATATCCAGGATGGCGAAAATATTTTCTCAGGTAAAAGGGGTCGCCAAGTGGAAAAGTTTGAGAAGTGCTGGTATAAACAACTTAGAATCACTGGTGATAGGGTTATATAATCTGAAACTGAATAAAGTATTAAAATATGAATATATAAAATTCATAATTTGCCCAATTTGAGATTATGATTAACATTTTATGTCTTCAACAATTCATAATTTATCCATTAAAATTTTACAATTTTGTGACTATTATAGAATTGGCCATTACTATTACACAAAAAATATATCTTGATTAATAATATTTAATAATCTTGAATAAATTGTCATTAATAAATAAAAGCAAAATTTATTTTTTAAATATATCAATTTAATTCAAATTTAGAATAAGATTGAATAAAATATCATACATCAAATATCATTTACAGAGGATTCCTGCAACTTTTAGAGGTGATGAACATAAACGTCTTATTATGGATCTTGATATCTCTATGAGAAGTAGTGATTGTCCATATACAGTACAATTTTATGGAGCTCTGTTTAGAGAAGTGAGTTCTAAATAAACTAATAAATTTTGTTTTCCTTTTAGAATTAAAAGTTTAAATTTATTTTTTAGGGAGATGTATGGATATGTATGGAAGTTATGGATACCTCATTGGATAAATTTTATCCCAAAGTGTATAGTTTAAATGAAACTATACCAGAAAATGTTTTAGGAAAAATTGCCTTTGCAGTAAGTAAATAATTCATTTATCATTTTTCTTATTAATTTTGTATTTATATTATTATTAAATTTTTATTGAATGATTTTTTTTCATTACTGACAATTTATTTTTCAGAATTAGTTTTAATAAATATACAATAAAAAATTACGTGCATTTTAAAATTTTCATGCATTAATAAAAAATTCTATATCTATGAAATTTGCCATAAACAAGTACAGGCAATTCATGTCTTACATAGATTTGTACTTATATAGGTTAATTTTAGTTAAGGATTGGACCTGAACCCAGCTCCTTCCTAAAAAACTGGAGATGTGGGATTTGGAATTAAGTCCAAGTCCTCCAAGTTGGTAAATGATTGTTTTACCATGTGATATTAAACTTAAACAATAACTGATTAATTTTATAAAACAATATAAAAACCAATTAATACAGCACTAACAGCAGGAATTAATATAAAAACAGTTTATTAAGTGAAGTAGTTCTAGAAAATTCCATCATCAGCACAATATATTGTAAATTATGGAAACAGAATTATCTATCAAATATCTTAAGAACTTATACGTTATTCTTAGAACAAATTCAAAAATTTTTTTAAATTAATAATTAACAATAAATACATATAGTTTTTAAACAATATTAGAGGAAAAAAAAAAGATATACGATATTAACCTTTAATAAAAAATTTTTTTAAATTAATAATTAACAATAAATACATATAGTTTTTAAACAATATTAGTAGGAAAAAAAAAAGACATACAATATTAAGATGTTACAAGTAATAAACGCTAGAGCTTATAAGCGTTAGACGGAGCAGGCGTGTCTAGCATAGCTAGGCGGTGGAGCGCTAAAGGTTAAGATGTTACAAGTAATAAACGCTAGAGCTTATCTTAAAATCATTTACTTCAGATTTATAACATAACACCATGCTGGTGAAACATTTTCTGGGAGCCTATCATTAATAAGAACTTTGTGTTTACTTTTTAGAATTTCAAATGCTTCTGCTAAATATTTATCTTCATAATTGTTAACTCTTTTAAGAACTCTAGCTTCATCCCATTTAATACTTATATAGTTTTCATAAGCTTTTCTCACTAAAGCGGTTGCGGTATTGCCTTGTTTAATGTCATTTCTGTATTCTTTCAACCTTTCACCCAAACTTCTTTCTGTTATACCTATATATGATTCTTCTTTTTCCTCATCTCTATTTATAACAGGTATCCTGTATACCCCAGCTTTTTCTTTGTGACTCCATTTATCTTTTTTTTTCTAATTAGATCAAACCCAGTAGGTGCTCTGATTGTAGTCTTCTCAAATAGCTGAGTTCTTGAGGGATTTGTGTCATTTAATTTGCTATCAGTCCTTTTTCAAGTTTAAGAAGTTTTTACCAACAAGTAAAAGGTGTACCGATAAGCAGTCTTAATGGCAGGTATTTTAGCAGAATTAGTTGTTAGATCTAAGGAGACACTCATCTTAAAAGATTTTGCAAATGATTACAAATTTTATATGAGATATGTTGATGACATGCTAGTTATGGAAGAAAAATGATAGATCCAAAGATTTGGAAAATGCGTTCACAGATACAGCTTATGGTTTAACCTTAAAGACTGACTAAATTAACAGAAAGACAATTCACTTCCTAGATGTATTGATAAGAGTAGAACATACCTTTTATTCCACCAAGATATACCAGAAACCAACAGTTAACCATCTAATTATTCTTTACTGGTTGGAAGACACAATCACATATGAAAAGCTTCCTTCTACTCATATTTTAAGAGAAGCATCACTCACACAAACACGATTGAAGGACAGGAAGAAAAATAACTAAGATTTTTAGCATAGGCAGGAAATGTGGTTATACTATGAATTTCTTGAAGTACTGAATAAAATAAAAAGATAGAAGAAATAATCATAGTAACCCAAAAACTCAGTTAGGGATGAAGATCGGCCCATTACTGACCAATATATTCAAGTTCCATTTCATATGTCCAGGTGTAAAATGGTAAAGCATGTTATTAAGAAAAGAAATAAGAAGATTGCTACAATCAGAGCATCTACTGTTTTTGATTTAATTAGAAATGAAAAAGATAAACGGAACCACAAAAAAAAAGCCAGGGTATACAGGATACCTGTTATAGAAATAGGAATAAATATCATATATAGGTGTAACCAAGGGCACTGAGAGAAATTTTCAGGCCCATGACAAGTCTGTGGTCTGGGCCCCATTTAAAAAAAGTGCATCACTTTGATTTAATAAAAGAATTAAGCATTTATTTAAAAAAGTGTACAATAAACACAAAACCTTTGTTTATCAAAATACTGTTATATATACTGTATATAAAATAGTTTATTTTGCCACGACTGTTTTGGATAGTAGACAGTGCACTCTGGCAACGGCCTACGATCTGTTGGGCATATTAGGGTGAGTGTCCATCTGAGAGAAAAACTTTTGAGAGAGACTCTGGAGAGGGAATTTCGCAAATGGATACACCCCTGAAAGTAGCTTGCAGGGATGCGTCCATTTACAAAATTCTCTCTCAAGAGTCACTCACAAAAGTTTATCTCTCAGATGGGCATGCACCCTAAACTCTCAACGGTCGGGCTCTTTTCGATGCCAGGCCTGTGAGAAAAGTCTTGCATGTCACCCCCTCTCGGTTGTCCTGGGTGTAACAGAAAGAAATTTGGGTGAGATGTTGAAAGAACACTGAAATGACATTAAACAAGGCAATACCGCAACCAATTTAGCAAGAAAAGCTTATAAAAATTATATAAGTATTAAATGGGATGAAGCTAGAGTTCTTAGAAGAGTTAACAATTACAAAGACAAATATTTAGCAGAAGCGTTTGAAATTCTAAAAAGGAAAAAAAAAAACAAAGATCTTAAAAATGATAGGCCCTGGAAAATGTTTCACCAGCATGGCATTATGCTGTAAATCTGAAGTAAACAATTTTAATATAAGCTCTAACATTTATTACTTATAACATCTAAATATTGTATATCTTTAAGTTTTTTCTACTAATATTGTTTAAAAACCTATACTTATTTATTGTTAATTATTAATTTAAAAAAATTTTTGAATTTGTTCTAAGAATATCATATAAGTTCTTAAGATGTTTGATACATAATTCTGCTTCCGTAATTTACGATATATTGGACTGATGATGGAATTTTCCGAAACTACTAATTTTCTGAACTTAATAAACTGTTTTTATGTTAATTCCTACTTATTAGTGCTGTATTAATTAGTTTTTATATTACCATGTGACTTAGGTTTTATTCTTCAATATAACTCTTTTTAATGTTAAGACATTGTAATCTAATAATTTTTTATAGCCACAGTGGTCAAATTGTGGCACTTTGATTCTTTCAGTATTGCTCTTTACCATGAAATTCGAAAGAATGTAGAATGTTTAGCGTTTTAGAACTATATTTGAAATACATTGAATTCCATGTAATATAGGTGATAAAAGTATATCTGTACTGAGGAGGGACTATAAATAGTCCGAAAACGTTTTACGAGAATAAAAAAGATTAGAACACTTGCTAGTGGTGCTGTATTAAGAGTTATAATGTTTAAAGTTAGCAAGTTGATTTATATAGTAGACATGAAATTCAATAGTTAATATGGAGCAGATAAATATTTAATTTAAAAAAATATATTTGTAATTTATTTATTTATTTATTTATTTATTGTAAAAAGTAGTAATATGCAAACATTTAACCAAATTTCAAAGGAATTACTTCAATTGAACCTAATATTGCTAATTTAATCTCTTGATATAATTTAATGGAAATTTTAATAATTTGAAAGAATTTAAACTAATTTTAACACTATCTCATAATTAATAAATATAGTAAAGCCTGTCTAAGCTGGACACTGTAAAAGCCGGAATCCTATACAACATGGAAAATATTTTTATTCCTGAACAACTTCCATAGAAATATCAAAAGAAAATATCTGTTTAATATTTTTATTCCTGAACAACTTCCATAGAAATATCAAAGAAAATATCTGTATAACGCATAAACTGTCTAACATTGATATTTATAATTTAATTTTGAATTATCAAAATATTAAATTATTATATTATATTAATATAAATTACCAAATTCATATTAATATGAATTACCAAAAAATTAATTAAGATTTTGCATCATTGTTTGTTGATCAACAACCAATTTCATATAATTAATACATTCAACAAACAATTTATTACATTCCTATTATAATATTTTAATAATACAGTAAAACCTGTCTAAGCTGAACACTGTACAAGCCAAAAACTGGTTTTGAATTTCAAATCATTGGTCAACCTGAACAAGGAATGGAAGAATTTTCTAAAGTATTGCACATTGATGGAATTTAGATATTTATAGGACAGCTTGAAGACATCAGTATGCAAATAAATGCTAAAGAATATGTCAACATTAATAATGAAAACTTGCTCAACATGGAAAATATTTTTATTCCTGAACAACTTCCATAGAAATATCAAATAAATTATCTGTATAATGCGGAAACTGTCTATTATGGAAATGGAAGGCATTTTAAAATTTCACTGAATAAAAAAATATCTGCATAAAATGGAAAAAATAGTAATTTTTTCCATCTTATAAAGGAAAAAGTGGTTTTGATTTTGAAACAATTGGTCAACCTGAACAAGGAATGGAAGAATTTTCTAAAATATTGCATCTTGATGGAATTCAGACATTTATAGGACAACTTGAAGATATTAGTAAGCAGATAAATGCTGAAGAATATATCAACATTGATAAAAACTTTTTAATAGAGGCAAGTTATCAAACTATGAATGATTTGATCCAGTCAAGAAGATAAGAAAATTCCATAAATAAAAAAGACTGCAGTGAAAAAGAATTGGGAAGAGAATTTCCAGAAACAGAAAAAATAAGAAATTTTGCTAATGATACAAATAAATTGGCTGTGTTAGAAGAATTTTTGAACATCTCAGTTGCATGCACATTACTGAAAAACGTTTGTAAATATATACAATTATAGAAAGAGAAGCATGTTTACTTAAACATGCAAAACAAAAAACTCTCGACAAAATGTGGAAAAGAAACTTTTGTAATTTTTATACTTAATACAAATACTATATATAAGAACTGAATTACTGAAGAGTGAAAGTTTAAAATAAAACTTATTAGTCCAACTTGTTACATATTTGCCTAATACATATATGTCCAGTTTATTTGCTTTTCAAAAATGCCCTATGTATTTTATTATGTAGACTAATATAGTAATTTGTTGTTATATTTTATTTATATACAGTAATACCCAGAGATTCGTAGTAAGTGGGATTGGAAAGCATAACATAAGTCGAGTTACTTAGATTCCCAAATCTAATTTCAGGTAGATATGTATTAGGTTCTTAACTGAGTCTTTATTACCAAGAAAACAACAAATTATAAAAGTTTATAATATGTAGTTGTAATTAAACACTCTTAATCAATAAATAAGTAAACAAGTGGACGAAGGGCAGGATAAAAAATTACATATCTCCGAATTTATATAAATCAGATTTATGTAGGTTGGGGTATTACTGTATTACTAAGATATGTACTATTGCAATAACAATGTATTGTAAATGCATTGAATGTCAGTTTTTTTTAGTGAAACTTGTATAAACTGGAAAACTATCTAAATTGGAAAAAATTTCTGATCCCTTGTGATTTCAGCTTAGACAGGTTTTACTGTAATATCAATTTAAAAAAAAATATAAAAATTTACGTTGCCTGTGTTACAACTATGCACATCACTTCTTAGTCTATACATAATGTTTGCACATGTTATGCTAGTCATTCTTCAAATGATTAATGTAATAATATGAAAACACAGTATACTCAGATTTCAAGATGGTGACACAATGTGCATAGCCATTATATAGGTAAAGTAAATTTTTACCTAAAAAAATAACTGCACGTGAATTGTAAAAGATGATATTATTGATATAATTAATCAAAAGTGATTTTAATATTTTTAATTTAAATTATAATCGTGGATCATATAAAAATTTTTATCGTTAGACATATATCTGCAATACAATTAGGAGGTTGTTATTGTACGAACTAAAATAATAATGAGAATAGTTATCTGAAGTTATTTCATTACAAGATAAAACTTACAAAATGGATGTATATGATGTATGGTTATATAATGCTAATTTCTAATTTGATTACTTAACTGAATGGGCAAAACTGATACAAATTTATTTTTTAGTTTATCTTCTACTTGCATCTTAAGATTGATTAAATGATGTAAAGTCAAATGTTGCAGTTTTCCTCTATGTATGGGTACTATGCATGATTACTTTTTCTTCTAAAAATGCTAAGTACAGTAAATAATTTCAATATAATGGGGACAAATACCCATAACTCAATTAACTTATGAAGTTAAGTTATCAATGGAGGCTTGTGACTTGAAATCGGAATGCTGCAACTTTCAAAATATGCAACTTTCAAATTTGCAAA
Organism: Olivierus martensii; assembly: GCA_000484575.1. Classification (NCBI taxonomy): domain Eukaryota; kingdom Metazoa; phylum Arthropoda; class Arachnida; order Scorpiones; family Buthidae; genus Olivierus; species Olivierus martensii. Next base: position 3,901 of record AYEL01089795.1, on the reverse strand, counting down.
AAATGACACTGTAAATATATTTTACACATATTTGGATAAAAAGCAAAATTATTTTTTCATTTTTAATTTTAACAAAATTAAAAATGAAAAAATATTGTTTGCCGATAAAATTATAGTTTAGTATAATTCAAAATGTTATGACTTTAATTGTAATGTCCAAATATTTAAAAAGACAGAGTAAATACGATAGGCACTACAAACATGCTACTACTGACCTGCATGTAAACAAAAGTGGAACTGCACGACGGACAGTGCCACATTACACTAATAACTCATTCATGCATATCACTATGATGTGCATATGCTTGTGTGAGTAGCAATATGGCACTGAGATAAACACAGTGCCAATAGCATCCTTTGCTCTTCTAAGTGCTACAAGATAGATTTTTATTATTTTTTATACAAAATAAAAGAATTGTATATGATTGTTGATGATAAAATTAAATATTACAAACAAATATAAATATAATAAATATAAAGAAAAAGTGGGGATACTGTAGTACTACATTGCCTATGCTCGAGCCACCCTTGTGAGCAGGGCTGGGGTGTCAGCAGGAAAATGTACTGACACCGACACCTACATTTTTTTTTTGCCAACACTGACACTGACTCCTCTGATAGAAAACAAGCACATACGATTTTTTAGAACACATTTTTATTCAATATTTATTACTGAAAAAATTATTTATTCACCAAAAAAGAAAATAATTATTTAATACATTTTTAAAATTTAAAACTAATAAATTATGAGCAATGAGAAATTTATTGCCAACACCCAGTCCTGCTTGTGAGTAAGTAAAGTGAATTGGTAATCAAAAAATTATTATATAAAATAAAATATTTATTACCATCAGAAATATCTGACATTTCTGATGGTAATAAATATTCTATTTTATATAATAATTTTCAATTTTCATATTTCACATATTTGGATGTTAAAAGGTCAAAAAAATCACCATATATGATTTTTTGACCTCCTGAGGTATTTTGAAAATAAAATTTTAACCCTAGTTCATGGAAAGCTGATAAGTTTTCTGGCTATTTCAAGATTAGTGAAATTTTGTAAATTTTTAGGCTTTATACATTGAAAACTTGTAATTCTAAAATAGTTGTGAAGAAGGTAACATACAATGCACATCAGAAATTTGGCTACTTTATTTGAATTACAATAGTTACAAAAGAAATAAAAGATAGTGAAGAAAGAAAAGTTACATAAAACTTTTAATTCTCACAATAAACACATTATACAGTGATACCTCGGTTCACGAACACAATCCGTTCCTTGACCCTGTTCGTGATCCGAAAAGTTCGTAATCCGAATCAATTTTTCCCATTGCAATTAATATAAATCCAAATAATATGTTTTTTGTCTCTGAAAAAAAATTTTAACATGTTATGGCTTTGTGTGGAAATAATACAGAAAGGAAATAAATATAACAGTAATATTAGAAGAAAGCATGTTTAACACCACCTTCACTAACACTTTTAACTTTTTTGGGAGCCATAATAAGGGATAAATTTAATTAAATAAAGAAAAACTAAAATATCAACACTTGTTGGAACTTTACTGTACCTATGTGAGCTGGGTGAACTGGATTGTTGCTGGGGGTGAGGCTGTGCGCAGGGTTTTGTGCGCTCCATGCACTCGTGCGTGTGTTCGGGAACCGAAGCATCGTTCGTAAAGCGAAGCAAAATTTGTTCGCAAAGGATGTTCGTAGACCGATTTGTTCGTGATCTGAGGTATCACTATATATATATATATATGTAAAATATATAAGATAATTATGGTGAATAATTGCATGTAAGAGCATTAAATACAGATCAGTCGGTTTACAAGATTAAAGCATTCCTGGAAAATGCTTTTAAATAAAATTCTCTTAAATTAGAAACTAAATTTCCATTAACTCTTGTTGAAAATATAAGTTTAAATGAGCTCAAAAAATACCATCATTTTTCAATGAAATAAGCTGAAATACTATCCAAATAACTAAATGACAAAGTTACTTCAATATGTAGTATTATTTGTTATAAACAACTTAAACATGAAATTTTATGAAAAATCTATAATAAAATGGCCAGCTGCTGGCCTGAAACCATTATTTAGACTTCCATTCATACTGGAACATTACTGCACAGATAATAGTGTCATATCATCTTGTTATCCAAGTTCAATTCAGAGTCCCATATCTACACATACATTTAAAAATCTTGGGTCCTGCCCATCAATCTCCATCCTTGAATATCTGTTTTCTTAATGCCACTATCCAATTTTTTGCTAATTACTAAGTAGTCCAATTTCAATCTCTACTGTAGGTTCCATGTCTGTGGAGGGATTTAGCAGTACTGAAGCAGTAGAAATTGAAAGGTTGGACTTTGATTTGGAATCCTTAAATTTCTCAAGGAGTGGATTGGGATTTGATCCTGGTCTTTTAATAGAAAATCAAAGCATTCCTATTGAATTCAATGCAGCCAATTTTCAGCATCTGTTAGCAGACCTAATCATGCATGATATAGGTAAAGAGTTCTTAACTGGGGATATCCATACCTCTTCGCATATGGGAATTCAAATCCTAGGGATATGGGACTTGATTTCTAAAGTACAGTAAATTCAAGCTATTGACAAATTTGGAAGTCATACTGGCAACTAATATAAGGAATAGTGATTATTATTTTGACAGTCAAGTGAAGCTGGTATGGGGCCATATTGAACAATACATTGGGAATCTGGAATCATTAAAAGTTTAAGAACCCTTGGTATAGGTGATCAGTAGTTTATCTGAGGAATGACCTTTCCATTTACTAATCTGAATGGAGAGCAACATAAAACTGGAAAGAAAGAAAATATATCCAAAAGCTGATACATACTGTTCTTTAATAATTTCATAAAATATTTAATGAAAGAATATGACAGCACAGGCCGATTGGCCATAAGGGCGTTCTGGCAAATGCCAGAAGGGCTGGTGCTGTCATAACAATATGGACCGGCATTTGATATATCCGTGCGGCAAATTACCCTAATACCAAGTTTAACAAGTGGGCCACTGTCAGGATAATGTCAGAACCAAAAATATGTTCCAGTCCACCCCTGTTAATACATATGCTCCTACATGCAATTATTCACCATATTAATGTATATAAGTAAAATACATAAGATAATGGGTTTATTGAGAGAATTAAAATTATCTCATATAAATTTTTTCTCTCTTCATTATCTTGTATTTCTCTTGTACCTACTATAATTCAAATAGAGTAGCCAAATTCCTGATGTGCATTGTGTGTTATCTTCTTCATAGTAGCCATTTTAGAATTACAAATTTTTATTGTCAATATATGTTACAATAAAAATGATTAATCACTTTTACCATAACATATACAGTGGGTGATCGGTTAACGAACATAATCCGTTCCAAGAAAATGTTTGTTATCCGAATTGTTCGTTAACCGATCATCAATTTATCATAGGATTTTATGGGAATTTGATTAATTCGTTCCAGAGACCCAAAAAAACATAGTAAGAAATTATATAATTTTTTATTTATGTTTGTTTATATAATAATAACAATAATATATACATACATAATCTTGCATTTTCATCTATTATGTTTATTTTCTGATAAAGAATTTGCCCAATATCGATTGCTTTTCTCTCTCCTTCAGGATTTTTCGGAAGTGATTAATAGCATTGTCGTGGTAGAGATCTCCAAGCCTATTGACCTCATCCAGGTATGGTTGCCATTCTAACACCAAAATATTGTAAAATCTCTCTCTTGCCATCTTTAATAAATCTTTGAATTGTTTTAAGTTGTTTCCGAGATCATTTTAATCGGGGAAAACTACTGTTCCCCCATAAATCCACGAACGCGCAAGGCTTAGCTAAGCCTGTCATTCCGTTAGGTTAGTT
>AYEL01089794.1:0-19267 GCA_000484575.1 Olivierus martensii | reverse complement strand
GATTTGGCGGTTGGTTTGATGATGGTATGAGATGCAATTCCTGGTAAGTTATTAATTTAGATGATGAACAACGATGTAAAATATGAAAATAAATATTTCTTAAACAGTTAGTGTTAAGTTAGTATTGTAGTTATTCATCGTGAGGTTAGCTAATGCTGGAATCTCTCAAAGCAAGAACCAATTACCATATTTTACATATAGTTAATACTTTGAATAGTGCGAGAAATTCATGGAACCAATTATTCGCACTAATCGAGGCCTACCTGTATTAAAATTACAGTAATCTTTATTTAATTTTTAAAAACATTAACTATGTAGTAAATAAAATCTTATTTTTGATAGATAGTTATTTGATGTTGCAAGATGTTTGATATGACTACTAACACATTGTCTTTCTGAAGTGCATTGAAAAACTGCATCAGCCTTGTCTGTGTCGCTTTTTGTCTCAGATCTTCTAAAATTTTGGTGTAAGGAGCAAATTTGCAGGAAGTTAAGTGCCTAAATTTGAGGCTGCATTTAAGCATAGGGTCATATTCTTCTATGGAACTGCGGACGATATGAACAGGCTTTTGGCCTACCTGCGGTCTGTGGAGTGAGTGAGGATAGGTAATGAGAAATTTTCTGTCAAACCAATTCAGAGACTACATTTGGTATCAAACAGCTTCCTTTCTCCCTCTCTCTCCAGAGAGAAAGAGAAAGAGTTTACATTGGTAACAGTATTTTCGGCGTTCAGCGGGAATCCGCAAATATCAATTTTGCAGTTACAAATAAATTTTCGCGAATAGTCGAATATGTGAATATGGAATTTGCAAATAACGAGAATTGACTGTACATCAAAACTCATATACTCAAGAAGATTCTGAAAAACATCTCCTTTGAAGAGAGATGTGGATTTGATAAGGAGGATGTGGAAGACGAGATTGAAAACATACTGAAATGGCTAGAGATAATTGACATTAAAAATGAAAGAATGCTAAGAGGGTGTTGTAAAAGTGAAAGAACAGAACCTTATAATTAAATTATTAATTAAAACAACAAAAGATGGAAAGTTTCATGATATAAAATTTATGAACTATATTTAGGAAATTAATCAAAAATCACTTTAAAAGTAATATATTTGGCAATATTTATCAAACTTACCAAATTCATTTGGGAATTATACACAATTGCCAATAAAAGTGAAAAATTCTAGTATATTTATCAAATTTTCCAACTTTGTTTGGGAATTATGTAAAATTGCCAGTAAAAAGTAAGAAATTTAGTGAAATTTATCAAACTTACCAAGATGATTGGTGATTATGCATAATCACCAAGTAATCACTTTTACTATAACATATAATACCTAAAAATTTACAAAATTGCACTAGTCTTGAAATAGCCAGAAAACTTTTCAAAAACCAATGTCAAAATATAGTATTAAATGTTTCATCATGAACACAACAAAGAAACAATATAAAAAAATATAAATTCAAAGAAAAATGCCATTTCCCTAACTAATTGAAAAACTGACATTGCTGTTTGTCTGCTGTATCACTGCTTGGTAAAGAGTTAGCCTAACACTTAGAATATGAGAGTTTAATTTGGAAGACCACACCTCTGAATTTCTTCTCTAAGGGTTTGGGCTGATGAACTCCATCTATCATTTTATGATTAGCTTCATCACAGAGGTGGTCAGATTGGGTGAGTGAAAATGCATTAGTTTTCAACTCAGATTATCCAGGAATGAATCTGGAATTCAGTCTCTAAAATTTTATATGATTGTTTCTGGTGTAAAAATGGATAGAAGATATTGGTTAATTTTCTCTATGTAATAAGGAATGTCTTTTCAACTTTTGAAGCATTCATTTGTTAAATATTTCTTATAAAATCAGGGTAAAGGCTTCAGGGTAATTAAAGTTTTGGTACAAAATATATTTGCTCGTAAAATTGGGGTCTCATAAAACAGGATTGACCTGTAATTTAAAAATTACAAAAAAGTATCTTTTCCTGGTATTTCAAAAAGCAAATTCTAATACATAAATTTAATTTTTAAATTTAAGTTTATTCTGAAATTTATATTCAGTAAAAATAATACATTTCTAACTCGTTCTTTTAAAATTGTTAATCTTAATTTTTGATTACCCAATACAGTGAACTCTCATACAATGTGGAGATATGTTCCATGTCATAGGAAACTATTATATGAACCATATATATTATTATATATTGAATATAAATGTAGCAGCTAATTTCTGACTGCAATATAGTGTGGTGCATTTTAAAGTTACCTCTCTTGGTAATTGTAATAAAAATAAAAGATATTCTAAATGATTTTTGTTGATGAAGTGTTTGATAACCATTGACTGTAATAATAGACTAAATGATGTTTATTGCATATTCATGACAACCTTAACAATTCTTTCATCATGTTATATGAATCTGCATTATAGGAGAACTGTTATACAGGGGTCCATTGTATTTATCTAATTTCAGTGGCAAATTTTTGAAAAAATGTCAATACATCCATAGTTTATAAAGTCATCATTTAGGAATTCTCTATTTTCTGCTATTATAATGGATAAGATAAGCGAGATGATGGTAATTTGAACTTGCTAAAATTTTATAAGTTAAAAGAACTTATATAGCTTTTTATAAGTTTAGCTAAATTTTATAAGTTATCAAGAAGAATCAATTAGCTGACAGTCTACAACTTGAAGAATCTGTGATCAAATTCCATGTCTCACTCTTCAATTATTAGAAATAATCCAGGCTTGGATTGTTGATTCTTGACCAATGACATATCAGTTGTTCTCTTATAAATGGATGAGCTCATGATAAATATAGCATGTCATTAAAAAAATAAAATGCATCATTTCTCCAACTTACAACTGTCAAACAGATTTACAAAGATCAGAAACAGCACTATGGTAGGAACATCAATCACAAGTGCAAAAATAACATTAAATGCAACCTTATAGTAGTGCTTTCAATTTTATTAAATCCTCCTCAGCTACATTCAAAACTTTAAAATGTAATAAGAAACTAAACAATTAAGTACATATGTACAAAACTAATAATACAACATTAAACCTTAAAGTACAGGTATTCCTCACTATACGTGATCTCACTTTATGTGTTTTTGCTATAACGCGGTTTTAAAAAGTAAATTAACTTTTTAAATTAAAAAAAAATCTGTTTAAAAATTCTCGTGGATGAACTGCTTGAATCTCACTCATCAGAGCTCAACTAATGAACAGCTTTTGGAAATGGAAAACAACATGAATGATGAAAGTCAGGAGCCCTTTGTTGCTGAGCCCATCAAATATCTTTTAACAAAACAAATGACTGAATTTTTTTTAACATATTAACAGTGCTGTCAGAATAATTGAAGAAAATGATCCAAATGAAACTAGAAGTGCTAGGTTGCAAGAGAAATTCAGAATTCTTTGGCTTGCTACAAAGAACTTTATAGAAAGAAAGGAAGAGAATGTTGCCTGTCAGCTGAGTCTCGACTGTTTCGTTAAAAAAATTGATGTAATGATCCAGATTCACCAGACCCAATCCATTCAACATTGAATTGAAGACTGTCAGAATTATGTAGTGTTTAGTTATTTATGACGTGTAATAATTAAATTCATTCATTCATCCATTCATTAAAATTTGTGTTTTTTATTTCAGTATAAATAATTCATTCATTAAAAGTTTATCTTTTTGTTCATAGGTGTAAAGTTTTCATTTTTTTTATCCTTCTGAAGAAACCCCTATCATTATCTCACTCATGCTAAATTCAACTCATTTTATGCGATTTTGTGTTATATGATTATTTCTTAGAACCAATTAATCGCATAAAGTGAGGGACACCTGTATGCATTTTTTAACAATAATAATGGGTTATGATCAAAATAAATTACAAATTTCTTCAATGCAAACACTTTGCTAATGTTATCCAGTTCTCCTTACTTTAGGCACCACTGCCAGGCACAGCTAATAACTGATGGGTCCATACAATTAACTTGTTTAATGTTAGTTCTCTTTTTCTCATATATCACCAAGGCTTCTGCCACTCTACCCTTTCTTGGGTTACTTTCTTTCCTTATTAACTTAGCTTCATTCCAATGAATGTTAAATAATTTACTAGTTCTCTTTGTGCTAATGCAGTAGTCACTGCTTCTATTTCAACATCCCACTTATGCTCTGGTAACCTTTTACTTAATGATCTTTTGATGTAACATATATATGTCCTTTGTTCGTTCATATCATTGTCAGTGAAGGGAATTTCATAAACCCCCAGTATAGCACACAGATTCACTCTATCCTTATCGTTACAGATCATGTTAAAGAACGTTTTTCTTATATTAAACGTAACTCTGCATCCTGTAGTCTTCTCTATCTTCTTCCTAAAACAAAGAGTGATGTCATTTATGTCCAATAAGCATGTTTGTCAGTAATCTCTTTCTTTCCCATTCATAATCGAAGCTGAACTCTGCTTAGAAATTTTATGCCAGAGACGTAAAATAGTTTTATCATTGGATCCATGTTTTATTGCTTGTGATGATATCCATTTTAGCTCTTCATTTACACTAGCTTGTGAAGAGCAGTGTGTTTTTATCCTTCCCAAAAGCACCTGAAAGGCTGTCATTTTATAAAACCAGGGCTCTTTCACTTCTGCTCTAATGAACAATGGTTAATATGTCTCCTTTCTATACACATTAATATCATATTCTCCTCTTACTATTTTTATTCCTATATCTAAATATTACATTTCAAACTCATCACTTTTCTATTTAATAAGGCTTAAGCCTAATGGTGGGTCTGTCATTTCTTTGTCCAGGTCAAATACATATTTACTCCCTTCTGTTATCATTAATATGTCATCTATATATATTGTTTATATATTTTTAAATGTTCTGAGAGAGCTGGTAAGACATTTCTTTCTTTCTCCATAACTGGGAGGAACACTTTTAATAGTGATTATTTTCTAGAATGGAATGGTATTATATTTAATGGATGCCTGCCTCATTCAGTGTTTGAAGAAAATGCAGTTATTGCTCAGCACTAATAATAATAATAATACACACTCAGCACTGGACAATTTTTATGTAGCCAAGCTTCCCAATTTTGAAAATTAGTCTAATTTCAAAAATTGGGCTATTAATTGACATTATGAAGTATAACTGATTTGTAGTTATAATAAAATACTAATTCAACAGAAATCTCACATTATTACAGTCAAGTAACAATCAATGCACAGTTTCATATAGATCTGTTTCTTCTCTGCTTAATTAATAAAATTTACTTATAATGCTTACATTGTTAAAGAACACTTGATGAAGTTCATCTATTTATTCTTTATAATTGATTGTGAATCAGTGATACATCATTGTAAATAAAAAATTTGATTACTTGTCATTACTTCAACTGCATTTATAATCTATTTTCTAATGTTTTTCTTATACCATCTATTAGATTTTTGTTATTTCATAAAAACATTAGAGATTAAAGACAAAAGATATTTTTCTGACTACTATTTGTGAGTCTACAAATGTGAATCTTATTAATCTCTATCCTTTTTCAAAATTATGAATTATTATTCAATTAAATTTCTGTGCATTGAATTTTTAATATACTATTCAATATCAGTTATAGAAGTGCTGAATAAAATATACTGTTATATGCAGTATTATTTTAATCTTCAAAAATTTACATATATAATTTTTTATATTTGCCACGAATAAAAATTTTTTCATGTTTCTATAAAATATTATTTAAAAGCAATAAATTTGATTTATTTTTTAAGTTTATTTAATTAAAAAATTTGATTTAGAAATTTGATATTGATTTATTTAAATTTTTAGGGAATAAAAAGAATGTCCCATTCTGGATCTACAGCCAGTTCTGTAAAACGTCATATCAGTGGAACTTCTAATCAATGGTCAGAAGCACCTGAGATGCCAAGTGATATTTCTCAACATTCATTATCATCCCACCATCACCATAATTATGATCCTGAGTGGGAAGCTAAGGAAGAGTTACGTCTGCGGGAATTGGAAGAGGCACGTGCAAGAGCTGCACAAATGGAAAAAACAATGAGATGGTGGTCAGATTGTACTGCTAATTGGCGAGAGAAATGGAGCAAAGTACGAACTGAAAGAAATAAAGTTAGAGAAGAAGCTCGAGTCCTTAGAGGTAAATTAGAAGCAATTATGAAAGAGTGCAATACATTAAAACGTGAAAAACAAGATTTAGAAACAGAGATGGATAGACTTCGAAAAGAAATGAAAATATTAAGTGCCAAATTAGGTCAAAATGAAAAGAAGAGTGATGTTTCTTATGTAACTGGACAAATAGGTGAAAGAGTAGCTGCAGAAAGAGATATCAGTCCAGCAGAAAAGTTGTCAATAAATAATGAAGGATGTATATCATTTAGACCAACAAATTTAGATAATTTATCTAATAAAAGTGGGCAAAATACAACAGATGTTGGCCAACACACAAATGAAGATTTAGAATTTTTAGATAAATTATTACAACAGAAAAATAATAGTGAAGTTAATTCTGTTACTAGTAGTAATATATCTTCAATGAATGATAAAAAAGGAAAATCTCAGAGAGGAATAGATGAAGTTACAAGTCCTATTCAAGAATTAACTGAACAGAAGATTGCCATGTTACAATTAAGACTTGATGAAGCATCTAAAACTATTTCAGTTGAAAGGCAGTAAGTTAACATATCTGTAATGTTTTCTTATAGCAAAAATTTATTTGCCATTAAATTTTAAAATTCAGTTAGAAAGAATTTTTTTTTTGTTTTAAAATTTTAATAAGAAAAATTTTTCATATGATAAATTTATCATATTTTTTTTAAAAAAGTACTTTATTAAACAATTTTAATCTTAAATATAAATTTTTTTTTATTGAATCAAAATTTCATTAATGAATTTCTCAAATATTTATTACAATATTTTCAGATGTAAATTATAATTTATTCTCTTTTAGATTGAGTTTGTAATATGAAATGAAATACAGGTAGTAAGTTACAGCTTTAATTATCAAGCATATTTTTTATTTTGACCTGCCAAAGGAAAAATTTTCAATTGAAAATAGAGCATGTGACATTTTTTTTGAAAAATCTATTGATAAATTATATATTTATTTTTATTACATTTTTGAATTATTTACTTAATATACATAAAAAGTTAATTTGTAAAATAAATGAAGATAAATGATTTTGATTTATTAGTTAATTCCATTAAATAATCTTATTATATTAAAAATATAAATTTATCCAATTAAGAAATATACTGAAAAATAAATATTGATGAAAATTTAAATTCGCACTAATAGAGGCCTACCTGTATAGATAAAAATAAAGAAAATATCAGTTAAAAACAAAAAAATTGAAATATATAATTCTATTGTATATTAAAGTTAGTAACATGAAAATTATTTATTAAGATCGTATACATTTATAATGAAAAATTAAATTAGAGATGGTAGTGGATGAAATATATAATTCTATTGTATATTAAAGTTAGTAACATGAAAATTATTTATTAAGATTGTATACATTCATAATGAAAAATTAAATTAGAGATGGTTGTGAATACATTGGATTAATTAACCAGTCTTCAGCACTTGTTAATTAATAGTTGTAGTAAGAAGTGAAAGTATATAATGTGTATTTTGATACGTTGAATGCTAGAATTTGATTTACTTAAATGTTTGAAGACAGAAAATGACTTTTCTAGGAATGTTATCTTGACTGTATAATTTATTGAATCTGATTTTTTTCAAACCCTATAAGTTAATTATATTCTATAAACTAGCATACCCGTGCCCGGTGTTGCTCGGGCAGTTCATGGTGTAGTACAGTACTTAAGTTAATTTCTCTTAAATTATAACCTTTTAGATGACCTTCAGGATTTTCTTCAACGTATTCTGAAAATCTTTCCGGGCAGTTCATGGTGTTGTACTCAAGTTTCTCTTTCTCTTAAATTATAGTCCCGTGCCTGGCGTTGCTCGGGCAGTTTCTCTTTCTCTTAAATTATAACCTGATGACGGCAGTTCATGGTGTTGTACTGAAGTTTCTCTTTCTGTTAAATTATAACTTTTTAGATGATTATAAGGATTTTCTTCAATGTATCTTTCCCGTATAGATATGTTTTCTATTTGAAACATGTGTCTTTTCTTCAGGATTTTCTTCAATACATTCTGAAAATCTTTCCCGTATAGATATATTTTTTATTTGAAATATGTGTCTTTTCGAATGTTCACTTCTTTATCTTTCTTTTTCTATTAAAATTCTGTTGATTTGTTTGATCTTCTAATATTTCATTTTCCCGAGGTAAATGCATTCGTTTAGCACCAGGAGTTAATTCACCTAAAAAGTTCTTTCTTTTTCGTGGCATTATGAAATTTATACAACTGTACAATATACAAAAAACATTATATCAAAATACGTGAAACAACAGTTATAATCTCGAACCAAGAACATCAAGAAATACATGAATTAATCTCAAATACAGATCCTTCTTCATAATAAAAACTTACAATAGTGAAAATCATGAAATAAAATAATGATTGATTGAAAAAATGTAATAGTTTAAATAATAAATCAGTAGCAGCATAAATAATTCAATAATTTTTATAAAATTGTATTATTGTAAGTCAAATTGTTGCGTTGCTATGGCAACGACGGTTCGTTTCTCCACACGTGGTAATGATAGTGACAATCTTAGGCTGAATTTCCTAATGCCCCTTATCTTGCCTTATAATTGAACATTCATGCACAGGTATTTAGATTTATATGTATGTATATATATAGATTAGATATATTTCTAATAGATCATGGCTGCGAATAACATGTAGTCATTAAGCCTAACCAAAGTTTAACATAAGTACCACGTGGTCACTAAGTCTAATCAAAGTTTAAGTAAAGTATATATATATATATGTATTTAAAAAATCTTACAACAAATATAATAATTCGTTTTATATTATTTGAAAACAGTAGAATAAAAAAATATAATAATTTGTCAAAATTCACTGTCTTAATATTATTTTATCATACTGTTATTTAAATAATCCTTGATTTACAATTAGGCTTGATTTGAACCCCAAGATCATAAATTGGAGCAATCAAAAGTTGGAAATGTCCTAAATTTATGGATTTCCCACTATCAGTCTTTATTAGGATAATAGTCATATTTGTAATAAATTTAACAAGCAAAAAATTACAATAACCAGACATAGAATAATTTTGGTACATAAAATCATTGTGTATGGACTCAAGTCTATAAATTGTATTGATCAGTTGCAAAATTTATCAATTATATCACCATTGTAAGTTGAGGACTATTTGTACAGTGGGTGATCAGTTAACGAACATAAATCATTCCAAGACAATGTTCGTTAACTGATCATCAATTTACCATAGGTTTTTATGGGAATTTGATTAATTCGTTCCGGAGACCCAAAAAAACATAAATAAAAAATTATATAATTTCTTACTACGTTTATTGTTACTATATGTAATAACAATAATATATACATACATAATCTTGCATTTTCATCTATATGTTTATTTTCCGATAAAGAATCTGTCCAATATCGATTGCTTTCTCTCTCCTTCAGGATTTTTCAGAAGTGATTAATAGCATTGTCGTGGTAGAGATCCCCAAACCTTATTGACCTCAACCTAGTATGGGTGCCATTCTAAGACCAAAAAAATTGTAAAATCTCTCTCTTACCTTCTTTAATAAATATTTCATTTGTTTTACGTTGTCTCTGAATTCATTTTACTCGCAAAAACTACTGTTTTTCCATCCTTACCCATAAGTCTATGAACACATTGGGAAAACTACTTTTCTTCCATCCTTACCCATAAGTCCACGAGTGTGCAAAGCCTAAGTAGTCATTCTGTTAGGTTAGTTAAGCTGAAATATCCTCATGGAATATTTTTTATCTGGCAACAGCCACTTACAGAGCCACCATCATCACAGGCTGACCAAACCCATAATGGGGTCAACTGGAAGATTGAAGAATGAGTTTCAACATGCCGGACCCAGATCCTTCCCTGAAAAATTGGAGGAGTGGGACCCCTGGATCCTCCAGAATGTTAAGCCACAGCTTTACCATGCAGCCATTGGGCTGACCTGTCATTCCGTCAGTTCGCAGATCTGATAGTTTGTTCTGTGAGGTGTTCGTTAACCGAACATAAAAATCTTTTGAAAAAGTGTTCATTATCTGATTTGTTCATTAACCGATCACCCTGTATACAGTATACAGGGTGATCGGTTAATATACAGATATTTTCTATCTAAAGATAAATATTTTTTTGTCTTGTATCATATTTATTTTATTGTTATCTTGTTCTAATAATTTTACAAATTGAAATAGGAAATTAGTACAGTGGTGCTTCGCAATTCGACACTAATCTGTTGCCGAAGTAATGTCGAATTGTGGGACAATATTTCCCATATAAAACTATGTAAAATAGATTAATTCATTATAGGTCCCCATCCCACTCCCCTAACGGATGAGGTGAGAGAGATACACTATATTATTTACTTTATTATATGTGGTTTGCTATTGTATAATAATATTTACTTTATTATATGTGTTTTACTATTTTGTATAACACACTAAATTACAAAATGCACTTTATTATATGTGTTTTACTATTGTATAACACACTGAATTACAAAATATTTATTATATGTGTTTTACTATTGTATAATACACTAAATTACAAAATATACTTCCCCTAATGGCTGAGGTGAGAGAGACATAATAAAGTAAATAATATAGGCTAACTTACGGGTAAGGTGAGAGAGATACACTATATTATTTACTTTATTTACTATTGTATAACACACTAAATTACAAAATACACTATTTTATACACCACACTATTGTATACCTAAATTACAAAATACACTATTTTATACACAATACAATAGATACACTATATTATTTACTTTATTATATGTGTTTTACTATTGTATATCGACGTATATTATTTACTTTACTATACATATTACTATTGTATAACACACTAAATTACAAAATACACTATTTTATACACCACTATTGTATAACACACTAAATTACAAAATACACTATTTTATACATAACATGCAATTTATTAGCCGTTGGATGTTGGAATGAAGTTTTCCTGCAGACACCCTAGCACCCATAATCTTTTCACTGGCTATCGTAATGACGTAGCCGCTGCGACCGCGACAATATTCAACTTGCTGAATATTGTGGTGATCGCTGCAGCTACGTCATTACGATAGCCAATAGAAAGAAAGTATTTGGACATCTGTTACGAGTTGTATGCTACATCAGCTCTTATTGGCTGTTGTTTACGCAGTTGCTATTGGTTGATTCGAAAAATCGTGAAGCCGGTCGTGATCAATGTGCATGTATTCTCGCAAGTTGTCAGTCATGGTCGTAGTCTTAGACGTGGTCTCAGACCAGTGTGAATCCAGCCTTACGCGATACGCTGATGAGGGCGTGGGTATCTGCAACGATACGACTCGCACATCTGGCAACCTGCTCAAAGCTGCCCGCAAGCTGAGTGACCCAGGCCGAGTTAAACTGATTAGTCAGATTGCTGCTTGGGTGTTTTTTAATTCTAATTTTAAATTTTTCCTTCGGGTTTCATCAACATACGCATATGGGTCGTTACAAGAACAAAGGAAGCTATAAACAACCACTTTTACATTTAATGTTGATGTATTATTTTGTATATCTGTCGTATACATTATTTGTTTTATCTTGTTGTTTAATTCCGGTACAAAGTGAATGTTTATTGAATGTAGCGCTCTTTGTAATGGTTATAAAACTATCTATCTATATATGAGAACGAATAATAAACACTTTCAGTATAATTTTTAATCCGAAATCTATTTTTTAACTCTTTAAAGCTAGCCAATCACCATCGAGTACACAAAGCTTCACGACGCGTCACGTTGCCAAGATGCATTGAGTCGCTCTCCTACTGACTACCGGGTTAGTAAGAAGGCGAGCGAGGCAATGCAACGCGTCTTGGCAACGTGACACATCATGACGCTTTGTGTACTCGATGGCTATTAGCTAGCTTTAAAGGATTAAGTAATTATCTTTGTATTTATTAATAGTTTTCATTGGATAATAATGATTTAACGCCATTTTCATTTTTAAAATGTTTAATTTCTTTTTTTGTTGTTGTTGTTGGATCGTTATCCTGCACAAAGTTTTATTCTATGTTAGGAATGTGTTTTACTTTATGTATAAAGGGCAAAAGGATTTGAAATCAATGATTTTTTTTTTAATATTACAAGATTTTTCACATTTTTGGAAACTGATACTCGTGTTGGATATAAACAGTTATGTTAACATGTTAACATGAAACCATACAACCTTGTGTTTGGTGCAGCATGACCCAGGTGATCCTTGCTCCACCAACTTCTATCAAATTTAAAATATTGATTAATTATTGTTAGAAAAATAATTGAAATTACACTATAAGGAATACTATATAATCACACCTTGACTTACGTCGTTTTTGATTTAACGCCGGTTTTTTTATTAATAGGAAAAAATTAAAGTTTACTAAAGGCTGGATCTCGCAGGTGTAAAACGCGATGTAAATACGTCAGTTTATCGATGCAGATGTCACTTTCACTATATGGCTAGACGCTGCGTTTTTACGCCGAAGTTCAGTCTTGTTCGACTTCTTACGCTGCGTACAAAAATATCTTGACTATTCGTCCAATCGGGGTATGAGCTGGTTATTGAAACTTATAGAATTATTTAGGTGCTTAAAATGTTATTAGCGATGGGGTTATTTGTAGGGGGTCTATGTCGTTTTTTAAAGAGTTTATTCGACTTAAGTCGCGAGTCTTGGAACGAATTAACGACGTAAGGTGAGGTATGACTATATTTATGTTGTTAGATTATATTTGATATTCAAGGTCATTTAACCACATTATTCGATTTTATTCTCACGTCCTCATAACCTAATTTTAATTTAAAGTCTATGTTCCGAGTAAAAAAAACAGAATGAGAAAGGATTACATTGTTTTCACATACAAGAACAGTACAATACAATAATTTGAACTATTTAAAAACAGTTGGACCCTTTTCTTCAAACGTATCGACATATTTTAACGGCAAAAAAATTATCACGTCTTATGATCTATTAAAAATGCTATATACATTATATAAACCATTTTTCCTGTCGGAAAATCTTTATTACGTTTAAAATAATTTATCAGTAGCGACTTTTAAATGCATATTTAAACAATTCTGTATCAATACACGGAAGTAAAATGTTACAATGTTACTAGGTAAGTTTTGTTATGGGAAAATTTTTTACGCATCGAGGAAAGTGTATTTATAGATGGAAATAATAAAGATAACTAGATTAAATATACAGTACAGTATACTATTAAAAAATTTCGATGAAATCATACTTAGATATTCGATGTAAAGTATTTTTTACAGTTGCGGAATAATACGATTTATGTTTTGACTTCAGTAAATAATGCAGAGTGGGTTATAAGACGAGTTACACCTAATTTATTTCGTAATTACAACAGATATTGTCACTTGCTTTATATCATAACATGCATTGAACATTGTATATCCAGAATGTTAGTAAGAACACCATCGTTATCGTAACACAACTGAATACTATGAAGTTTTGCGGTGACAATTATGCTTCTTCTCTTCGAACGAAGACACTCGAGCTAATGGCTATATCCGCAGCTCACTGAAATTGAAAGAGCAAGTACCATAATCCTGCAACAAGACGCATTGCTATCAGAGCTCGAGTATGCCTTAATGAACTGTTTTCAAGTGGATTGGTGGCGGATCGGAGGCAGCACCAACCCCCTGTCCTGGCCATTAAGGAGCCTTGACTTGCTCACTCCAGAACAACGCTTTGTGTGGTTTCATTAAGGATAAAGTCAGTCAACAGTGCTACCAAACTGCGAGTTACATTCAGAAGAATCATAGATTTTCTTCGCAAAACTGAACATGTAGTCGTATTTAGTTGTGTTACCATAACTATGCTGTTCATACTGATATTCTAAACACATAATGTTCGATACATGTTACGATATAAAACAAATAACAATGTCTGTTGTAATTATGAAATAAATGAGGTGTAACGCGACTTATGTAAGGGTAATTATGAAATAAATGAGGTGTAATAAATGAGGTGTGCGACTTATGGAAGGGATAATACCCTTCCATAAGTCCCGTTACACTTCATTTATCCTCCACTCTGTAGTTTGTATTATCTTTTAATTAAAATGATAATCCTACCATCTATACAAAAATATTTTTTTCAATTAAGTAATGAAAAAATGAGTTTGATAAATAGATTACTAGTAAAAATATGTTAAATTATTCAAAAAAACATGCATTTGTACGAAAATAATTTTATCGCACCATCGAGTATTTTTATTATTAACCAAAATTAAAAACAAAAACTTGATTAAAATTGAATATGGTCTTAGAATGTTATCGCCAGCTATATTTACAGTAGAATTGAATTTAAATTATGCTATTATAGCAACCAATGATAAAAAAATAAGTAGTGTACTAGTAGTATTATCAATGATAAAAAAATAAATAGTGTACTAGTAGTATTATTAGTTCATAGACCTAAATAATAGTAGTGGTAGATTATTGTAGAAAATAAATTATGCTAAAATTTTCCTCGATACAAATTTAATGCAAATTAAAATCGCCAATTTAACAAAATTGCTCTTGTATATATATCATAAGGAACAAAACTTTCATTCATTAAGAGCCATTAAATCTTCACTACGGCCGAACTAGTGTAATCTTATGCATCAATTTTGTTTTTAACTTATCTTCTGAAGGAAAGTGATGCTTATCAGATCACCAACCTATCTACATACTGTTCCCCATAATCAGATTTTTTATGAAATTCATGCTTGTTTCGCTATTAAAAGTAGTTTTCGTATTATAATTTTTAGCCAGTAACGTTAAACATTTAAAGTTGATCAACATTCAAAGTTTGAAATATTCTCTTTGATATCTTTTGAACTATTAAATGGATTGTTATGAAATTTAGCAGAGAAGTTATATCATTGAAAATGATTTTAATGAATAATTAACTGCTTGTTTTACTTATTTAAAAAAGGCGAATAGTTAAACTTCTCAGATTTTTCTAATTTTCGAGTCATTTAATGACTTTGCTGACGTTTTAATGGAGCATCTTTAATCATTCCAAAATAGCGAACATACTCGGAAAATAGGCAAAGTTGTTCTAGAATTTGTTTTTTTTTCATATTAAATCCCTTTTCATCTTGTTAAATCTTAATTGTTTGATAAAGTATTCTCCTTTCACCTGAAAAATGTAGACTCATCTAGGATTTACTCAGTTTTCCAATCGAAAATTACAATTTTACTGGAAGAATTCTACAAGAGCAGATCAATCTGTCCTCTTCATGGTGAGATTGACCAATAAGTGAAGGATGAGAATCAACAGTTCGAGTCTAGACCTTCTCTTAAAAACTGGAGGAACCATATCCAAGGTTAAATGGTGCAAGCTTCAAGTATAATTATAGTTATCTTTTATGCGATTATCTGTTCGACTCTAATAGGCCCGATAGTTAGCATGCGATAAAAATAGAATGTGGAGCAAAAATAAGAAAGATATTAATCGGGAGGCATATTAATTTTCTTCAGCAGATGCCAAACATGTGCTGGAATGCAACAGAGATAAGAATGATGAGGGATTAATGAACAGATTCTCGGATCCTACTCAAAAAAATTTGAGTAGGATCCAAGAATCTATGCTGGATAAATTGGAAAATCATAATTAATTCCATTGCTACTGTTTAATTGAATTTCTCGAATCGCTAATACCGATAATGTAATTTTAAGACCAAACTATAGGTGAATTATAAGATAACCTTATAGATGAACTATAGAATAAGGCTAAACTATAGAATTATAGAATGAGACTAAACTATGAAACTATAGAATGAGACTAAACTATGGAACTATAGAATGAGACTAAACTATGGAACTATAGAATGAGACTAAACTATGGAACTATAGAATGAAATTAAACTAAGGAATTATAGAATGAAACTAAACTAAGGAACTATAGAATGAAGCTAAACTATAGGACTATAAAATGAGGCTAAACTATGGAACTATAGAATGAAGCTAAACTATGGAACTATAGAATGAAGCTAAACTATGGAATTATAGATTAAATGACTATAGATGAATATAATAAGTATGCAAAAGACTAAGTACTGTAAAATATCCAAAGCTGGCTATTATAATTTTTGAAATAAAAATTTTTGCAAATAAAAATTTTTGAAATAAAAATTTTTCCAGAATAAAAATTTTTGAATTCGTGGCAATTTTTTTTTCTAATATTTTATGTAATAAAAAAGAAAATATTGTCACGAATAATTAAATGTGTTTTGGTAAGAAATAATTCTTCTATTTCTTTATCAAACTAATAATAAAATATTAATTTGATAAAGAAATAAAAAAAATCAATCAAGCTATTAATTTAATTCGACTATTAAAGATATACATAAATATGAACAGCATTTTAGTATTCATGTCACATGCTATCTTACTAAATTAAAAATAAATTTGCGTAAAACGGTTTTATATCATTTATGAGATTTTAATCTGGATAAATCGGTATATAAAAACTGCTCTATGAAAATTTATTTTAATTTAATTTTATTTATATTCGAGAGACAATTATATAAATATAAAAATTATTTAATACCAGAAGAATAACTCGTATATTTTAAATGCCTTTCAAATAGAAGTCATTCATCTCTGAAAAAAAATCTATGTTGAAAGCTAATTTTACATATCCAAATACTGAGAAAACAGGATGTTGGCCACATTTTAGAAACGATTATTTGATTGACGATTTAAAATAAAAATAAAAAAAAATAATGTCAGTCGAGTGACCTTTAAAACTGTGGCAGATAACCTGTTTTTCTCTGTAGTGTAACCGCTTAATTTTTTTACATGTCTTTTTATAATTGATTGCCATATAGGCCAAGTGTCAACTTAATTACCTTTTTATTATTTTATACCTAAATTAAATTTTCGTACGCAATTTAATTAATTACAGTATTATAAAACATGTATTATCTGCTTAAAGTGTATTAATTTATTAACTGAAACATATTGGTAAAAATCTTGTCAGCCAACTCACTGGCCAATTAGGAACAAAAAACTACTTATTAAGATTTTTTTGGCAATTTATTTTTCGTTTTAATTAACAATTAGAAAGCGTATCTAAAGTGTATTAATTTATTAACTGAAACATATTGGTAAAAATCTTGTCAGCCAACTCACAGTTTTTTGGCAATTTATTTTTCGTTTTAATTAACAATTAGAAAGCGTACCATGAGAAAAATCAAATTTTAATGGCGCTAGTTTTTGTTTTGCAAAATCTGATATAAATGAATTATTGATGGTTGAAAAAAATCACCTTCAGCCGTTAACTTATTATGTATATGTCTGCATGCCTGATATTATTTAAATTTAGAAGTTTATCATTGCGCATGGTGGAACCTCCACCCATATGGTTGGCTTACTTTGTATTCTAGTTCAATCTTATCAAAAATCAGAAACTTAATTCACCAAACACGTTGACAAATGCCAGGTACAGGCATACTCCGAAGTTATGTCACCTTAGGTTCTAGGCTGATGTTATAACTGGAAAAGATCCATAAGTCGAACACACCTTTTTTTCACTTATCAAAGCATGTAATGTGCTGTAAGCATTTTTTTTTCAAAAATTTGCTATTGAAGAGCTATAATTCCAATTAATTCAAAATATACGCAAGTCCGAAGCGCCGTAAGTCGAGAAACCGAAAATCTGGGTGTAACTGTAACTGATACCAAGTGTTAAAATAGCATCTGGTAATGGACGGGAGGCAGTGGTGATATATATAGTAATGCATATATTTATATCACCACTATTATCCATTGCCATTTAAATGATTACCATGAACGTTTTAATTGGCAGTAATAATCATTAAAAAATTGGGTTATGTTAGGTTAGATAGGTTAAGCCGCCATATCGCACGAGGAATATACTTTATCTGGTGGTGGACACTTAAAGAGCCCATCACAGCTGTCAAACATCTATGATGGGGTCAATCGGATGGTTGAAGGTGGGGTTCAACAGGCCGGGCCCGGACGCTTTCTGAAAAACTGGAGGTGTGGGACCCAGATCCTCCAGGATGGTAAGTGACAGCTTTACCACGCGGCCCATCCGGCCGACTGAAAAATTGGGAATTATACCAATGATTACCACTGTCATCATTTAAATGACACTGGATGACAATGGTGAACTATATCACCACTGCCATCCAGTGTCTATCAGTGGTGATATAAACTACTGCATTGTGCAGTGTATCTATACTACACGGTGGTGATATACTACTGCACTGTGCAGTGGATGTGCAGTAGTAATCCACTGGATGACAATGGTGAACTATATCACCACTGCCATCCAGTGTCTATCAGTGGTGATACAGACTACTGCATTGTGCAGTGTATCTATACTACACAGTGGTGATATACTACTGCACTGTGCAGTGGATGTGCAGTAGTAACCTTTGGGAATCATTGGTATGGTTCCCAAAGATTACCACTACCATTATTTAAATGGCACTGGTGATCTATATCACCAGTGCCATCCAGTGCCATTTAAATAGCAGTGGATGGTCTGGGTGTAACTGTAACTGATACCAAGTGTTAAAATAGCATCTGGTAATGGACGGGAGGAGGCGGCCGGATGGCAGGGAATCATTGGTATGGTTCCCAAAGATTACCACTACCATTATTTAAATGGCACTGGTGATATAGATCACCACTGCCATCCAGTGCCATTTAAATAGCAGTGGATGATGCCCTCTGCAGTGGCGGCTCGTCCATAAGGACTGCAGGGCTGCAGCCCTCCTACCAAAATGAAAACATTTTTAAATTATTATAGCTATTACATTACTATACAATTATTTTACAAAAACATATTTTTCCGTTCGTATATTTATTTTTGAATTGTAGGTACTAGGTACCCCGATAGGCGCTCTGTATGTGTATTGTATGAGTCGTGCGATTGCGAACTCATCAGGGCTGCAGTCAGTGCAGACCGAGTCACACCGCATAGTCAGTGTATTGAGCAGGTGGCGGTAACCCGTGATATACGTTTTTGTGATATGTATATCGTGGGCTGCAAACATTGCAGTCCGCACTACGTATTTTA
>AYEL01089793.1:0-33193 GCA_000484575.1 Olivierus martensii | reverse complement strand
TAATTAATATAATAATATAATATAATTATATTAATATTATAGTCAAACGTGGCTGGTTGGCTGGATGTCCCTTTTTTTCGGTCGAACTACTGTACCGATTTCTGTAAATAGGGTATCTTTAGAAAGACCTAATTTTTGGATATCTGCGACACCTAAAATTAATTGTTGTTATTAATAATTTAAAACGTAAAGAATAAAAATTACATTGAAATTGTAGTTCCTCTAAAAATACAGAATTCACAGATGGCGCTGTAACGTAATAATGGATGCCATTTTATGATTCCCTACACGAGTTAGGAGGTGTTTTTAGAACTTATGTACAGTATTATAAGATTAAATCACAAGATTATATTTCTGATTATAAGAGCGGATAATTTCTAGTTTAATATAAATATTCAAAAGGCTGTAGATATTCAGCACATAGATTTTTTCCTACTTATTGAAAAAATGTAAATAAAAAAACATAACAACAAAAAAAGTTGTTTTTATGGTGGAGAATAAACAGATTTTTCTCCACGATAAAAACAGGTTAATTCGAGCGAATAAAAATATTTTATTTAAATAAATATCAGTAAATAAAAAAGTATAGCCCGGAAGAATTATGTTTCCGTGTGATCGACGTCACTTTAAGTGTAACCTGGAAAATTCTGGAAAGATTTAAAATGGAGTAAAACAGTAAAGATAGTTTGACCTAGATGAATCTCCATGAGTTCCGCTGCAATGCTTTTTTATTTACACATTCCTACTGCTGTTGGAATTTTAATCTAGTACGGTATTTGTATTTCTGAGTTCTGGTATTAATCATCATTTTGCAGTTTCCTCATCTACAGTATTTATTATTCTTTCCATCTCTGTATAAACCATCGAAAAATATTGTTAGAATATAATAATTACGGTCAAATATAATAACTAACGAGATAAGTTGTTATATAAAAATAAACTAACAATTTTAGATCTGCAAAACTGAAAAAGCTGGAGAAGTTTCTATAACGAATAAGTTGAATTCCAGACGAAAAAAAAAAAATTGTATGGGAACTAACACTCAGATTGTTTGTTTTTAGTGTTGACTAGTTAAGTTCCTTTTTATTTTATTTAGTGAATTTCTTTTTGTCCAGCCTGTCCAATCACAATCTGAAAAGTAATAAGTTACTGGTAATCAAATATTTACTGAATAAAGGTTGTTCGAATTCTCTCCGTTGAGCGGTGAAAATATTTTTTCTTTAATGAATTTGCCTATCTACAGGGTGATTCAGAAGGTTGGGGAAAAATTTAAGGAGCATGTAGAGGAGGGATTTCTAAGCAAAAGTTCTTAGGGTCATTTTTTTTGATTTGGGGCTTCGTTAAAAAGATATAACATCTGAAAGCTTTGTGACGTCATTTTCTCTAGGTATTAAATCGTGTGTAAAATGCCGAAAGTAAGTCAAGCCGCAACCATTTTTAGATTTGTTCTACTACCGAGAGACTCATAACAAATCGATGAAATACTCTGAGTTGGCAACATTTATTATGCAAAGGTTACATCAACAGAGATACAATCCTACGACACATACGCACAATTTTACAAAGGTTGTTCGAACTGCCGACCACCATGTTCAATGCAAACATAGCATGGTCGAAGGAAAACTTTGGGAACATTCTCAAAAATCCCCGGCACCATATCAGATACGTCACTAAACTTTCAGGTGTTGCATCTTTTTAACTAAGCCCCAAATCAAAAAATGACCTTAAGAACTTTTGTTTATAATTGCCTCCTCTACACGTTCCTTCAATTTTCCCCCAACCTTTTGAATCACCCTGTATATGCCCATCACAGAAAATTATGCGTTATTAAAAGTACAATAGATTAATCTTCTTCAATTAATCGTTCAAGAAGATATCAAATTTATAAAATTACTTTCTAGAAAATTTTTTATTGATATAATTTCAAGTTCCTAGATTGGAATCAGGAAAGTTTAAATATCCTCTCTTATAACTATAACTTGTATGGTTGGCAAAATTATTGCTTTTTAATTGGGATTTGCTTTCATGATTGCACAAAGCCAATATTCAATTTTTCTGCCTCCTCTTGCATAATTTCTTGTTTCACTTGTATACCTGCTTGTTTTATCTGTATTTGGGAATTTGGTTCACTCGGATTGGGAAAATAATTGGAATTAAATCGAAATTTATAGAGCGAACCAATAAATTTTTTTATTGCCCATTTAGATATATTTAATACAAATTTATTGACGACTTTATCAATAAATCAAAACCAGGTAATTAAAAAAATATATATGTCACCGACCAAACACGAAACGTTTATTTTTACGATGGAGATGAACCTTAACTGTTTTAAGTTATTGGCCACGCTTGACCCAGTAAATTTGACTTCCCCCATTTTTATACTAGACTGGGGCCAAAGGTGTCGTTTCTATAAACAGAGCGGAAAGTTTCTATTTAAACCGATGCCAACGATTGTTTTAATAATTGCTCGAGCATGAAATGATGCTTAATGAAAATATACAACATTCTGCTTCTTTATTCTATTGACAGTTAAAACTTTATAACATAAATTTACGAATAATTTTCATTAAACGAGGCTCATACCTATTAATTTTAAGGATCCTAGTTCGTTAGATCTTACAAAATGGCAGCCATTTTAAAGATTTAAAGTCGATATCGTTGAAAGTGCTGTATTGCATTTGTCATGCACGAATGACATTATAATCACTCAACAGAATTTTAAAATATATTTTAAAACGATGATCTTAGATATGAAATCATCGTTTCAAAATGTATGATGTTATATCTCCTTTCTATCGGGGTCATTCGCAGAATATCTCTAGAACAAGATATTCTAGAACAATAAAATTTTTTCAATCGATCTAATCGATTTTTTTTATTCTAGGTGTATAAAAATTAGTATTTTTGCAATCTGTTGTGGCTCCGTTACAAAATGGTGGATCAATTGTACGGTTTGTTAAAATGCCCAAAGCAAACGGATATAAAATAATAATAATCCTAAGTAGCGTGACTTATAACCGAAATACAGTACTCCCAACTTATTTTATTATAATTTTTTTCAGCCCTCCCACAAAAATCATCCACGAGCCGCCACTGGCCCTCTGTCATTTTAAAAATTTATTAATGATGCATTAAAACTCCAAAAACATTAAATATTAAACGGAACAGAACCAAAACGTGTTATGAGGAAACAGGTTAGGTTAGGTTAGTTAGATTAAGCCGCCATATCACACGAGGGATATACTATATCTGGCTGCGGCCACTTATAGCGCCCATCACAGACTGGCCAACACCCGTGATGGGGTCAACCGGACGGTTGAAGGATGGGGTTCAACGGACCGGGCCCCAGACCCCTCCTGATGAAAAACTGGAGGGGTGGGACCCGGATCCTCCAGGATGGTAAGCCACAGCTTTACCACGCGGCCATCCGGTCGATTTATGAGGAAACGGTATTAAGCAAAACATTATGTATAACCATTATATTTTTTTATGCTAACAACAACAGATGATGATACTTTAAATGTTAAAGCTGTATATTAAAATACTTTATATAAAAATATTTAAATTTTATATAGGGACTATAACAAATTGTACGGTTTGTTAAAATGCCCAAAGCAAACGGATATAAAATAATAATAATCCTAATTAGCGTGACAATACTTATAACCGAAATACTGTACTCCCAACTCTTTTCCGGAAGGCGTTTTTTTCAGGAATAGAAAAGCCGACACCCAAACACCATAAAAACTTGAAAATTCGAGAAAAAATTAACTTGTAAGTATGCGCATACTTTTAAATGATATCGAATATATAGAATACTGCATACAGTTATAGCCTATGGTTTAATAATAGTAATGGAGCCATTAAAAAATATCGATAAAAATATTTTAACTTTGATTAAATTGATAAATATTTTGGAAAGCTGCAGCTAAATAGGAAGTGGTTCTGTGAATAATCTGATAGAATATTAATCTAATCGATCAAAATTAATTCTGTAGTATAATTTTAATTTCGGATATATTTACGCTTATTAAAATTTTTAAGCTGTTTGATCTGTTATTTAGACATATCCTATTTTTTAAGGATACATATACATCTATTATTATTATTATTTATATTATCATTTTTTTGTTATAAGGAATATTTATTATTATTTTTTAATTCGTTTCTTTGAAGTAAAATCGATAAAACTGGTACCAAGGAATTTCGCTAAAGCAACCGGTCCAGTTTATTTTTGCACCACGCCAATTTTAACTTTAATCTATTTTCTTTATATTGATAGATAGAAAAAAGTCTGTACCGTATATTTAAAAACGTAGAATTAAATAAAAGAAGATAAACACGCAAATTTTATATGGAAATCATCAGTCGAAATTTATAATATAGCGCTAAGTCTGTTGATATAATTATATTATTAGTAATATAATTATATTATTATTATAGTCAAACGTGGCTGGTTGGCTGGATGTCCCTTTTTTTCGGTCGAACTACTGTACCGATTTCTGTAAATAGGGTATCTTTAGAAAGACCTAATTTTTGGATATCTGCGACACATAAAATTAATTGTTGTTATTAATAATTTAAAACGTAAAGAATAAAAATTAAATTGAAATTGTAGTTCCTCTAAAAATACAGAATTCACAGATGGCGCTGTAACGTAATAATGGATGCCATTTTATGATTCCCTACACGAGTTAGGAGGTGTTTTTAGAACTTATGTACAGTATTATAAGATTAAATCACAAGATTATATTTCTGATTATAAGAGCGGATAATTTCTAGTTTAATATAAATATTCAAAAGGCTGTAGATATTCAGCACATAGATTTTTTCCTACTTATTGAAAAAATGTAAATAAAAAAACATAACAACAAAAAAAGTTGTTTTTATGGTGGAGAATAAACAGATTTTTCTCCACGATAAAAACAGGTTAATTCGAGCGAATAAAAATATTTTATTTAGATAAATATCAGTAAATAAAAAAGTATAGCCCGGAAGAATTATGTTTCCGTGTGATCGACGTCACTTTAAGTGTAACCTGGAAAATTCTGGAAAGATTTAAAATGGAGTAAAACAGTAAAGATAGTTTGACCTAGATGAATCTCCATGAGTTCCGCTGCAATGCTTTTTTATTTACACATTCCTACTGCTGTTGGAATTTTAATCTAGTACGGTATTTGTATTTCTGAGTTCTGGTATTAATCATCATTTTGCAGTTTCCTCATCTACAGTATTTATTATTCTTTCCATCTCGGTATAAACCATCGAAAAATATTGTTGGAATATAATAATTACGGTCAAATATAATAACTAACGAGATAAGTTGTTATATAAAAATAAACTAACAATTTTAGATCTGCAAAACTGAAAAAGCTGGAGAAGTTTCTATAACGAATAAGTTGAATTCCAGACGAAAAAAAAAAATTGTATGGGAACTAACACTCAGATTGTTTTTAGTGTTGACTAGTTAAGTTCCTTTTTATCTTATTTAGTGAATTTCTTTTTGTCCAGCCTGTCCAATCACCATCTGAAAAGTAATAAGTTACTGGTAATTGGATGAATATTCGAACTCGAGTACCATAATGGCGGATCATTATTAAGATGAAGATGAGAGGCTAAAACTTTGACCTACTCGTGTAGCCATCGAGAAATTACTAATTCTGTTAGATTAACCGGATAATTTGGTTTTTTTATTCAGTAAATATTTGATCAACATTCGATCAACTGTTCGATATTTGATCAACTACTCGAGTACCAACTGTTTAGGAATTAATAAATGATCTATTCAATTGACGTTAGTGACATAGGTTGTTCCATCATTAAATAAGCATTTAATTGTAAAATTTTGAATAAAAAAAAATTATCTGAAGTTGACAATTCTCTCCGTTGAGCGGTGAAAATATTTTTTCTTTAATGAATTTACCTATCTACAGGGTGATTCAGAAGGTTGGGGAAAAATTTAAGGAGCATGTAGAGGAGGGATTTCTAAGCAAAAGTTCTTAGGGTCATTTTTTTTTTATTTGGGGCTTCGTTAAAAAGATATAACATCTGAAAGCTTTGTGACGTCATTTTCTCTAGGTATTAAATCGTGTGTAAAATGCCGAAAGTAAGTCAAGCCGCAACCATTTTTAGATTTGTTCTACTACCGAGAGACTCATAACAAATCGATGAAATACTCTGAGTTGGCAACATTTATTATGCAAAGGTTACATCAACAGAGATACAATCCTACGACACATACGCACAATTTTACAAAGGTTGTTCGAACTGCCGACCACCATGTTCAATGCAAACAAAGCATGGTCGAATGAAAACTCTGGGAACATTCTCAAAAATCCCCGGCACCATATCAGATACGTCACTAAACTTTCAGGTGTTGCATCTTTTTAACTAAGCCCCAAATCAAAAAATGACCTTAAGAACTTTTGTTTATAATTGCCTCCTCTACACGTTCCTTCAATTTTCCCCCAACCTTTTGAATCACCCTGTATATGCCCATCACAGAAAATTATGCGTTATTAAAAGTACAATAGATTAATCTTCTTCAATTAATCGTTCAAGAAGATATCAAATTTATAAAATTACTTTCTAGAAAATTTTTTATTGATATAATTTCAAGTTCCTAGATTGGAATCAGGAAAGTTTAAATATCCTCTCTTATAACTATAACTTGTATGGTTGGCAAAATTATTGCTTTTTAATTGGGTTTTGCTTTCATGATTGCACAAAGCCAATATTCAATTTTTCTGCCTCCTCTTGCATAATTTCTTGTTTCACTTGTATACCTGCTTGTTTTATCTGTATTTGGGAATTTGGTTCACTCGGATTGGGAAAATAATTGGAATTAAATCGAAATTTATAGAGCGAACCAATAAATTTTTTTATTGCCCATTTAGATATATTTAATACAAATTTATTGACGACTTTATCAATAAATCAAAACCAGGTAATTAAAAAAATATATATGTCACCGACCAAACACGAAACGTTTATTTTTACGATGGAGATGAACCTTAACTGTTTTAAGTTATTGGCCACGCTTGACCCAGTAAATTTGACTTCCCCCATTTTTATACTAGACTGGGGCCAAAGGTGTCGTTTCTATAAACAGAGCGGAAAGTTTCTATTTAAACCGATGCCAACGATTGTTTTAATAATTGCTCGAGCATGAAATGATGCTTAATGAAAATATACAACATTCTGCTTCTTTATTCTATTGACAGTTAAAACTTTATAACATAAATTTACGAATAATTTTCATTAAACGAGGCTCATACCTATTAATTTTAAGGATCCTAGTTCGTTAGATCTTACAAAATGGCAGCCATTTTAAAGATTTAAAGTCGATATCGTTGAAAGTGCTGTATTGCATTTGTCATGCACGAATGACATTATAATCACTCGACAGAATTTTAAAATATATTTTAAAACGATGATCTTAGATATGAAATCATCGTTTCAAAATGTATGATGTTATATCTCCTTTCTATCGGGGTCATTCGCAGAATATCTCTAGAACAAGATATTCTAGAACAATAAAATTTTTTCAATCGATCTAATCGATTTTTTTTATTCTAGGTATATAAATTAGTATTTTTGCAATCTGTTGTGGCTCCGTTACAAAATGGTGGACCGTTTAAAACAGGGGTTCTTAACCTTTTGCCCCCTGCAATGATTGTCCAATATGGTTCCATTCTCACTTCACTTGACTATCGAAATAATCATCACCATTCCTTATATTAGTTGCCAGTATGACTTCCAAATATGTTTAAATAAATTAAATACCAGTATCCAGAGATCGAGTCCCATACGCCCAGAATTTGGTTCTCATACCCCTAAAGAAACCCTTGGTTTAAAGTATTAAAAATTTGCATGATTAAAGCTATATGCCAAAATATAAATGGTTATACTCGTCATAAATGCTCATTTTTTGTAAAAAAAAAATGGCTGCTAAATCACTTGCAATCGATAAAAAATTTGCCTATATTTTTTAAATATGTGTACCAAAGTAAAATCATTAAAAATTCACTTTCTTAAGAGATAAAATTATTAGTAAAAAGTAAAATAATTAATAATTGTTAGTAATAAAACTGTGTAACGGGAATTCTTTAGTTAATTTTGAGAAATTTTCTGACTGACTAACAAATTCCGATTACTGACTTATCTTAATTGTTTGCTGTCCAAACATTTGATCGATGTTTGGACAGCATATAATTAAGCGATACAATGGACAGCATACAATTAAGCGATACAATGGACAGTATACAATTAAGAACAGCTTACAGCATACAATTTACAGCTTACAGCGTATAATTAAGAATATATTTCGACCATTAAATTGATCGAAATATATCTTATAACAATTCAAGTTTCTGCAACTTCAAAAGTACCATAGTTTTTGAAGGAGGATGTGGCTTATAAAACCATTACACCATTTACTCGTGTGTTCCACTAATAACCATTCTACTAATTAGTTAATTTCATAAAATTCCATGCAGATCTCCATGAAATCTGCATGGAATTTAGAAAATTAGAAGATGAAGTATCCAAGTCAAAGATGACTTGGATACATTCTCTAACTTTAACCATTTAAAAATGGCCAACTTTCTACCTTCTGAGGTTTTACTCTAATAACTCTTGAATTATTGATATTCATGAAAATTCAGTAAAACTATGGTATCATTAACTAAAATTGATTTTTATGACGTATTCGAATATCGGCTCTTTGATCATTTTCGAGATAGCGGGCAAATTTGGAAAGTAAGTTATTAATTTTTTAACGTTCCTACCAATCAATTGATTGAACATCGACACTGAAAGAATGAGTTTTTTTTTATTTGTTAAAAATAAATATTCTTACAGTAAGCGGTAATATCTATATGCAAGAATTTTTGAAATATTTCAATTTTTGCATTTTAATATTACCCAAAAATAGCAATATATTAAAACTTTCATAAAAAATTTATAATCATGTCTAAATATATGTATTACAAAAATTTAAAATCTATAAAATGTTGCAAAAACTTATGAAGTTAATGCAAAAAATATAATTGAATCTTATCTGATTTTAGACGGTCCATTTTAACTGAAATATTTATTTACGTAAATCCAACTTTATTGTAGATATAAAAGAAAAATTTGGTCTAAATATTATTCAACTTCCTCAAATAATTGGACCGAAAGGTTTACGTAATTCGGATTTTCAGAAGTCGGGAAAAATGATTTTTTTAATAACGCCTATACTGTACCACGTTATGGCGCCATAGTGCTCTCTGACTGAAAGCGAGATAATCTCGCGTGGTATAATATTATATCAGTATATACCAGTTTGATATAATGTTTGTAAATCTTAATGCTTGATGTAATGTTTGTTGTTCTTAATTAAATATAAATAAAGTAGTATGATCGTTTAAATGTTGTAAACCAACATGTTCTGACATGTTGGTTTACAATATTTAACATGTATCAACATGTTAAACGTTGTAAACAAGCATGTTTCTTGCAAATACAATAATCTTTTTTATGTTGTATACGTCAAAAAAATGAAGAAAATTTTGGAAAACTTTTTACTACGTTCGGATTTACGAAGGTTGGGTATACGTAAATCGGGGAATATTTTTCATATAATTCGTAAAATAATTTTTTTACACGAAAAAATTCTGGTTACTTATCGAATCCCCTGGACAACTTGATGGAGAATAAGATGATAACATATTTTATATTGGAAAAAATTATAGTATACATTATTTTATTAAGTTACAACAAAAGACAATATGATTTTCCTTCAATTTTGCACATTACAGTTGGCCATAATTGGAAAATTTGGTCGGAAATCATAAAATGGATATTAGCGCTAAAAATTTTCTTATCTAGGACCGAAGGTGAGAAAATTATAATTAACTTTAATCTAATTTCAACTCGTTAATCGAGTTAGTCAAACGTATAGAAAGGGAGAGCCAAGAGGATAAATTTATTTATTTTTTGATATAATCATATTTTCAAAAGAATAAAAATAAAAACACTAGTGAAAACAGCAATTCATTTTTTTCTATATATCGCATATGACACTAATGACACGTTCTTAACAGAAACATTGTTGAATTAAGGAGAATGTATCGAAGCAATAAAAAAACAATTCATTTTTTTCTATATATCGCATATGACACTAATGACACGTTCTTAACAGAAACATTATTGAATTAAGGAGAATGTATCGAAGCAATAAAATTTTTTTTTTTTTTACTATTTTTAAACAAGGAAATTATACCCAGAATTGTTTTATAAATATATTTGTTGAAATATTTCAATGTGGTATAACATTATTTCAAAGATAACATTTAATTGAGGAAGTGCAGAAATGTATCACAAACAATATATATTGTTTAATCTGGGTAAAAAACACTCAAATAAAAGAAAGTTATCAGCGAATATAACTGTTAATGTCCCACCTGTTTGGCTCGAAATAAAGCTATTAAACGCGATTTTTGAAACTAATCTCCCCCTTACGTTTGTCCCATCGTCATTAAGACAAGATTTCTTATAGGATGATTCTGTTGGGGTGCACAATACACCATTAATCTGTTGTGCCCAACAGGATCCTCACAGCCCTATCATCGCATACTAGGGCTGTGTAAATCCCCCTTTCCTACAATCTGCAATCCCTCTTACGTAAATTATTCATTTTAATCCAAAGTAATCACGCAAAAGGCAAATATAGGCAATAAAATATAGGCATAAAAACATTAAAAACTAAAAATACATATAAAAAACTTTGATTTAATGATAATTGATCACCATTTTAGAAACCACCAGTAGCTATGTATTAATTAAGCAATCAAATATATGATCTACTGACAGATTATTTTATATTAAGTAGGATTTGCGACATACAACATACGAATTTTTTAAGTATGACAATTTAATTAATATAGAAGCAGGTAGCCAATCCCAGTTTTTATCATTTCGTAAAGTATAGTGGGTAAAATGATAACAACTTAATTGGTTTACTGGTTTTGCCATGTATACAGAAATAAACGACAGAAATGTAGTTCAACTCGGAACCATTAACATATCAGTAGGATCCTATTTTGACTGCCTCGCATTTTCTCATCTGACTTCCAGTGCGACGCGTCCTATCGCGTTATAACGCGCCTTGATGCCTGTAGTTTTTTCGTGATCTATAAAGTAGAAGTTAATATTCACGTAAACGATATTAACATCTACTTCATCATGTTATCATATAATGCATATTATATGATAATATGATCATATAATAATAGCATTTAATATGTACGCGCGGCGCCGCCAAAACACGAGACAGTCAAAGTAGAATCTTATGGTACAGTTGTCGCCTTACCGAAACACGGCGAAAGTGGTACAGATCGAAAAGGGGCCAAAGCACCCAAATTATTCCTAGTAAACCAGGGGTCAAAGGTTTACGAGATATAGAGCCGCAAAGTTCCGTTGGTTGCGAACTGTACACGCGGTGACGTTGTGCCTGGCCTCGCCGCAGTCTGCGACGCGACGCGTCCCATTCCCGTGTTCCGCTACCTATGCCGCCTATACGTCTCTGTATCTCGTAAACGTTTGACCTTTGACTCCTGTCCACTATGGATATTTTGTATCTGGCGGCGGCCACTTATAGAGCCCATCACAGGTGGCCAACACCCATTGATGGGGTCAACCGGATGGTTGAAGGATGGGGTTCAACGGACCGGGCTCGGACCCCTCCTAAAAAATTGGAGGTGTGAGACCCGGATTTAAACCCGGATCCTCCAGGTTGGTCAGCTACAGCTTTACCACGAAATATCCTTGAGACGATATATCCGCGCGGCGAATTGTCATAATACCAAGTCTAACTATTGGGCCGCTGTCAGGATAATGCCAGAACCGAAAATATGTCCCAGTCAGCCCCTGATCTCCATAATTTCGCATTTTAGAGAAGTGTAAGATTAGAAACACCATTCTTTGATGAATGCATCGTTAAAATTTTAGAGATAAAAGAATGATTCGTGTAAACCACCATGTGTTTTTGCCACTCGGTACCTTTTCGCGTATTCTAGGAAGTTATTTCGACCAAATTTGTATAGCATCTCGAAAAAAGAAACTCGACCCGTTTCGCTATTGTCCGATACAACAAAAACGGTTATATTTTTGGCATTTTTTTCGTCGTCGTAACAAAAGAGCATCTCGAAAAAAGAAACTCGACCCGTTTCGCTATTGTCCGATACAACAAAAACGGTTACATTTTTGGCATTTTTTTCGTCGTCGTAACAAAAGAAGAAACTTAAAGCATTCTTACTTATATTTAGTATTTTAGAAACGACTAAAAAGTTAAACAACTCCGTAATCTAACAATAGGAGTAAATAGGACGTGACTGTCGGTCCGTAATTTATAGTTTCGTTTCGGAATTAAATTACTCGTGTGACTAATGACAAACGACGAAAAGTTGAAGATAATCTTTCACTGCAATCATCTACAATAACATCTTTCCGTCGGAGATGATCATACCAGGAAAATCTCGCTTCCTGATCATCTTCAGTTAACAACCTACTCTACAGATGATATCACCGAATATAGGACACCGTTTATGTTTATAATTGATATTGACGTTTTTAAATTTTTTAATTTAAAATAATAATAAGTTAATACATACTCATATTTAGTTTAAAATAAATAATAATTCCACTCTTATTCGTAGAAAGTTGAAGTGATACTAACTGAAGATACACTGCCAAAATAGATTGAAGAAGAAAATATCGATTATTCGATTAATCTAAATTAGAAAAATGGGAATTCGAACCGCGGTTAATATGCCTAAAATTAGTTAAAACAGAAACGTTACCTCGTTCTCTTCTAAATCCATGTTTAAGGTATTACTGGGAAGAGATATGACAGCTACTGGTTGACTTCTGCCGCTCTTCTACGTTAGTTTGTAGGTCAATGGAAAATCGGAGGTGTTTGACTCCACGCTGCGCACGCAACTAGGAAGATCTAACATTAGTCTATACAGGATCACGTGTATAAACAAGAATTTCGTTTTATTTCCTCGTTTGAATAACAAACATCCATCCATTAAACAATGTTACATTTAATCGAACGTATCGACCAA
The DNA here is from genome assembly GCA_000484575.1 of Olivierus martensii. Taxonomy (NCBI): domain Eukaryota; kingdom Metazoa; phylum Arthropoda; class Arachnida; order Scorpiones; family Buthidae; genus Olivierus; species Olivierus martensii. The sequence goes on along the minus strand of AYEL01089793.1, from coordinate 20,078 downwards.
CATCCCGATTCGCGTGTAATTTAATTGTGAGAATTAATATCATCTCGTCATTAATCGATTTAAGAGTGATGCGATGTTAGTAATCTATCACCATCTCTCTATAATTTTGTGATTGTCGAAATCTTTCCTTCAAAATTCGATTTGAATAGGCTGCTTGTGTCCAATTTTTTACGATTATTTTTTAGAATGAGGAAGATCGAAAGAAAAATTCGACTGAAAACTTAAATTAAAAAATTGATAAAGTAAAAAACATTCTATTGTATTCATTCGTTCGATTTTTTTTTTTTTATATTTTTAAGTAATAAAAGTAATTTTATTTTTAATTCTTCTTTGTAACATAGTTCTTTTTATTATAATCTTCCTTGTAGTTTTTAATATATTCACTTAAAAATCGGTGATAGTTTTTCATTAAACAGTAAAAAGTAAAAAAGAAAATCTTTTACTACTTTTTGCAGCCAGTATATCATCTTCATTTATGGTGGTTTAATTAAAATACTAACTTTTGTAGTTTTTAATATATTCACTTAAAAATCGGTGATAGTTTTTCATTAAACAGTAAAAAATAAAAAAGAAAATCTTTTACTACTTTTTGCAGCCAGTATATCATCTTTATTTATGGTGGTTTAATTAAAATACTAACTAATTTAACCAGAACAGATGACGACTAAGAAAGAATTTTGCTCTGGAGATATTTGGCCCACGATATGATCAACGGAAACGTAATCGCATAGATACTAGACCCATCTAAAATCCTTTTAAATGATATCATCAAACAACTGATACAGTTTGAGATGTCGGTGATTTAATGTTTAATATGGTCCACATCTTGTAATCAGATCGATTAGCACTTTTAAAATTAATTTGGCATGTATCTTGAATAATTAGAGAAGAGCTCCTAAAATCTATACGCTTAGGTATTTGGTAGATGAGTTATCTCGATGGTAGAGACGAATTAAACACGAAGAGAGATTTCTTGAGAAGTTATTTAAAATCGATAATCGATAGTATGTTTCCATTCGATTTTACCTCTCTTCGAAATCTGAAAATGATTAAAATCGAATCGACTAATGACACGTGACGAAGCAACTATATTGTTGATAGCTGGTGCAACTATCGATATTGTTGATGAAGCAACGCTATTGTTGACAGCTGGTGCAGCTATTAATCGATTTGAATGGAATTCAAATCGATTAATAGTTGTACCAGTTATGATTACGCTACCTGTAACCATTTTTCTCATACGACATCCTGTTTATTTTTTCAATTGTGATGTGGTCTTGTATAAAAAGTAATCCATATTTCACATCAATTTTTGTAACGTTTCCTCCCTGTGTGAGTTATAAACTGGGAGTGAGTGAGTTTCTTCTATGTCTTTCTTTCTTATTTCTATTTGTATGGATAAGCTTGGTGGCTAAATTTTGATTGCCCCTTTCCACTCAAATAAAGTACTAAGGGAGCCTTTCTGGGCAAAAAATAAATGCAAAAATATAGGAGGCAAAGAACCGTTCCAACTCAATCTACGTGATGATGCGTGTGAGTCATCACCGTAGATTGAGTTGATCTCTAACCCTGTTTAGAGGAGTATTAATAACCTATTCTATGTTAGGTAGAAGTTTAGAACTATGTTAGTAGATATTAAGTACTATGTTATTAGAGACGTAGAACTATGTTAGTAGTATATCTAAAACTATGTTAAGAGGAAGCTTATCTTAAGTTAGTAAAATACTTATAACTATGTTAATACCTAAAACAAAAAAATAAAAAAAATATTAGTTTTAGGTATTACATAGTTATAAGTCTTTTTACTAACTTAAGATAAGCTTCCTCTTAACATAGTTAAGAGGAAGCTTATCAAATAATAACTACGTAATAGTTTATATTAAACTAGTTACGCAGTTTAACAATGTAACTAGTTTCACTATTACTTATTATGTAAAAGTGAAGATAAGCTTCCTCTTAACATAGTTAAGAGGAAGCTTATCAAATAATAACTACGTAATATTTATATTAAACTAGTTACACAGTTTAACAATGTAACTAGTTTCACTATTACTTATTATGTAAAAGTTTTTCAAATTAATTCAATTAATAAATTTAATTAATGATTTTATGACTTTTTTAGTCATTAATCATTAATTGCCGTATTTAAATTTATGTATATATATATATATATATACATACAGTCAAACCTCGGTTTACGAACAAATTTTTAGAACATAAAGCGTCTCGGATGACGTATTGTATCTCGAGTTATGAACACGCGAGCGTCAACGTAAACATTTTCAACGATAATGATCTGAAGCAGAGTCGAGTGGTGCTAAGAGACAGAAAAAATAACATAAAGCGTCTCGGATGACGTATTGTATCTCGAGTTATGAACACGCGAGCGTCAACGTCGAGTGGTGCTAAGAGACAGAAAAAAGAAAAAGAATTCCCTTTTAAACAATAACATTTTACTTCCTCACCACCTTCCACTTACGCCGCCAACTCTTCTCCATACAAGGTACGATAAAACTAAATTAGTTTTTGTCTATATTTGATCTGCTTAGTATTGTATTTATCTTTTCTGTGATAGATTTAATGGTTTCCATTGATTTTGTGTTAAAAACTTGCGCACAAAATATTGTTGTAAAAGTCATCTGGGGTCCAGAAACGGATTAATTCATTTTACATTAATTTCTACGGGGGAAATAGTTTCGATTTACGAACCATCTTCAGGAACGAATTAAGTTGGTGAATCGAGGTTTGACTGTATACATAATTTCGACAAAATAATGTCTAGCATTTCTAATTGCGTTGGATTTATATGGTCATTTTATACATATATATAGCAGTTGTCTTTCCATCTGAAGGAAACGACATCCATCCCGGATTCCATATTTCTTGAGATATTTTTTTTTCAGGTAGGACAGGAATGGAGAACGAGTCCCTTCCGTCTCTTTCCGTGCTTGGATGTTAGTATTTTCTTTGATAATACGCGCTCTTTTGGTTTGAAATAGGTATTTCCGTATTCTTATCGTTGTTTTTGATCTTCCTGAAGCAAAACCAGATAAGACTATACATGTTTTTTGTTTGTAAAGTTAGTATAAATCATTCTTGATCGATCGATTTTGAAGGAAATTTATAATTTCTGGTTGAGTATCTATATAATTTATCACAGCAATTTGCCTGAACGTTTTTATATAAATAGTTTGAAATGTTTCGCCGGTTAGTATACTATAGTATGGAAAGCGACAAAAGAAAAAAAGATGGCGACGATATCAACCATATTTACTCCTAAAAGATGCTTATATTTTCTCAATTATTACATTAAAAATGCACGGATGTGAATAAATGTTCATATGAACTTATCTAGCTTTACTAAAACTTATCGAAATAGGACGAATAAAAAAAGAAATCCAACAAATATTTTTCCTATTAAATATGTTATTTATAGAACTTGCGATACATCCTTTTGATAAAAATATTATATGGCAATTTTATATATCCGTGCAATTTACTTACCATTAAATAAATTTAATATAAAGTATTTTTTAGGAAGTTTCCTGTTTATCAAACGTCAACTTAAGAAATTTATGAATTTATCAGTAATGTTGTATCAGTAGAATCTCACTTATTATGATATTATTTAAACTTCCTGTAGAACTTTTACTAAAATCCTAGGATGACATCATCGCTGTTCATCCTAGAATTCGAAGGCGACAGTGTCAAGGTTAGTGACAATATCGTACTAATGGTAATGCAATATTAATTTTTTTTTAATTTTTCTAGCCGTATAATCTTATATAACGAAATATTCATTTTTATATTTATACAGATACAATATATGATATATCTATTGTATATAATATGGTATGGGTGAATAAATTCGTAAATGCATTAGCATAAATATATATAATCACTACCGATGTATTTATTATAGTGTATATATTGATATATATATAATATTAGACAATGGCAAGCATGCAGGGTGGGGCATATCTCCCCATTATTAAACCTCTATCTTGGAGAAACTAAGCAAAGGAAAACTACTGATTAAAGAAAGAATGCCATTTACTGACAAGCAATCGTATTTTCGCTACAATTTTAAGTGACAAAATCACTGAAAATAGCACTTTTGGTCTTTTTTTTACAAAGCAGTGACAGTCATTATCTGCTCATTATATCACCATGCTGAGAAACTTTTTGGCTCCAGAATTCAAAACCCGTGGATTGAATAATGTGTGGTAACAACAAAATGGGGCAACTGCTCACCCCGCAAGAATTTCAATGGCTGTTTTTCGGGAGTTGTTTCCTGGGCGTGTAATCAGTTAAGGGAGGGGATGTTTCATGGCTTGCTCGTTCTTCAGACGTCTGTATGTGACTACTATTTGTGAAATTACTTAAAGGCAAACTTCGAACACTATCAGTTGAAGCGGGCCATTACTTAAGAGATTACCGCTATTCTCCAAGGAATGAGTTCAGACATCTGTATGTGACTACTATTTGTGAAATTACTTAAAGGCAAACTTCGAACACTCAGTTGAAGCGGGCCATAAGAGATTACCGCTATTCTCCAAGGAATGAAACGCAGCGCATGTCTGAACTTACCTCAAAGACTGCGAGAATGTTCAGGAAATGGTGGCTGCCATCTTAAAGATGTTCTCTTCAAGACCCGAGACTTTGGTGGTCATGATTGATGTTGCATACTTGTAAATAATGCCGAAAAACAGCCAAAAGTGCTATTTTCAGTGATTGTTTCACTTAAAATTGTAGTGAAAATGATGCTGTACGGAAAATTCGATTGTTTGTCAATAAATGGCAAACTTTCCTTAATCAGTAGGTATATGTTTAATTTTCCTTCGTTGCTTAGTTTCTCCAGGATAGAAGTTTAATAATAGGGAGATATTTATGCCCCACCCTGTATTTGGCATTTTACGTGGTATATTAAGTCAGCTACTGCCTGCTATATTTTCGCTTTATGTAAATTCGATTTTGTTTAAATTTCTATCAGAAAGTTTAAAAATCCGGAATAAAATACGTAGACATTATACCAGATGTGGTATAGCTAAGGCGAGAATTATACGATTGGTCAATATAGAAATAAAATTTAATTGGGATAAAAACAAAAACATCATTCCACTCAATAACGGTTTAATACGGAATACGTACTATAACAGTACAGTTACGAAAGGAAATGCTCGTTAAATTTTCTTCCTAAAGTAGCCATAAAAAAGTTTTAAATAATGACATTTTCCTTTACTATTTATACCGATTTTAAATTAATTCTTTCGGAAAGTACCCTAAAAATTTTTTGAGGAAGTTATAATAGGAAATGTATAATTTTTTATTATTTATGATCTCCCAACTCGTTTAACTCCTACCAAACAATGCAAAATTTAAATAGAAATTCCAAACAGTCATTTCTTTCGAATCAGATGGAAGAAATCTGATGCGTATACTGGATGGCTCCATGTTTAAAAAAAAAAAAAAAAAAAAATGTAAGTTTGGATGTATATTTGAGCAGTCATTAAACAGGTAGATCTAAAAAAAAAAAAAAAAAAAGAAGTCAGTCCGCCATGTTGGTGGGTTGCTAGCTTGCTACTTTCTCATTTTAAGATTATAATTTTTTATAAATACAAATTTTCAATAAATTCGAACAAAATGCTCAAAATATTTCTAATTTCGCATTTTCCTAATCGTTTAATGTTTCGAGGAAATAAAGCAAATTATCAATTTTATCAAACCAAATTGAAAATAATAAAATATTTCCTCATCTTTGAAAATTTTTATTATATCTCCAGTTGAAAGATATTTTCTACCTTCTATCACCTGTTCTTTGCTTATTTTTACATCTATGTTACACAATACTTAACCATAATTCAATAAAACAGAAAAAAAACACTCTACGAATAGCAAGAAATGTATTCAACGAACAATTCAGCAGACGATTATCTCATCAATATGGCTGTCAGCGACTTCGATTGTGCTGCCCCCTGCCCATTAATGGGATTTCAACTTGTCTCCGAGTTTCAGCACTGATAGCATATTGCTAATGAGATGAGCTTTAATTTCGAATATGATTTTATTGTGTGCAGAGTGTTAATTAATTTGTTTTAAAGAAGATTTTTTTTTAATAAAGAAAAAATAAAACAGAATACAGATGACTAAATTTCAAAAAAAAATTGTGTACAAGTACATCCCGAATAACACGGACTCCGAAAATGCGGATTCGTATAACTTGACGAAAAAGTTGTTAAAGTTGTCATGGAAACGAAATAAACATCGTTTGGTTTTTACAATTCAACCGATTATAAGTAATGGGTAAGTAACAATTTAAAAAAATTATCCTACACGTTATACGGGACTATTTACAACGCTATATGAGTACTAGTCGCAATTTTTTTGTCGCGCTGTACGAATTCGTGTTATAGCAAAGCGCGTTATACGGGAATTTACTGTAATTACTAAAGTATAATTTATACCAAATATCGAATTTCTTTGGCCAAGATGACGCGATGGGAGACACGCTTCATTTAATAAGTGTTTTAACAATAAACTCCAGATCGAAATTTCCTCCCCACCGAACATATTTTGAATTTAAAAAAGTATAAGGTATTCGCTACGCCAAGCACTAACGAGCCATTAAAAAGTTTAGAGCGTATAAAACGCACTTGAACTTTGACTGTTACTCATTTAATTACGGATTTCAATTTTACGATAGGTGGTTCATTATCGATACAAAGATACCAACTGTCGATACAATAAATAATAAACCATTGTTATTGTTTCGTTTAATAAATTTTTTATCATCTCGGATCCACGACTAACTTTGTCCAAAATGTGAACCGAAAGTTATCGGCCTTAGAGTGCGGTAGGAGTTTAAAAATCACTAATATCGACTTTTATAAGGCTATTTTTAGGAATTAAAATGATTTCGGTATGTCAAACTGTACAGCGTCAAAACTCATGCAGTGTATAATTAGGTTAAGCAGTCGGAAACTTAACCTAGAAATTTTCCAATGACCATCTTGGTCTCCTCACCGTGCAGATCCATCTTTATAAATAGGCTAGAATATAGGACGAAGGAAATTAAAGAAATATTCTACAGTTTTATAAGCGATTTAAATATTAAAACCGACATATTTAATCGAATTAATTAAAAATTCACCCCAAATAACACCGAAAATGCGGATTAGTATAACCCGACGAAAAAGTTGTTAAAGTTGTCATGGAAACGAAATAAATATCGTTTGGTTTTTACAGTCAGCCGATTGGACTCCGAAAATGCGGATTAGTATAACCCGACGAAAAAGTTGTTAAAGTTGTCATGGAAATAAATATCGTTTGGTTTTTACAGTCAACCGATATATAAGTAATGGATAAGTAATAGTTCTAAAAAATTATCCTACGCGTTATACGGGACTATTTACAGCGCTATATGAGTACTAGTCGCGATTTTTTCTGCTGTTAAATATTAAAAGAAAGTTAAGTCTGTGGTGGTATGCCTATATCTATATAAACGCGCCAATATTTTTATCTTAATTTAGTAATCTACTACGCCTTTAAAAATAACGAGTTATTTATAGAATTTGATAAAATTATTTAATGCTTTTTATAGGGGGGAAAAACAGGAATATCAAATTCTAGATATCCGGTAAACAATATTTCTCGGAATTTTTGCTGTTATGTTTTTATGAGCGTTTTGTCATCTCACCGCCTAGTAGATGTCATCGTGTCGATCGCATTGGTGAGGTGACAACCCATATTCCGACCAGGTAACTTAGAAAATATTACTAAATATATTATAATTTTATAAAATTCGTGTTATATGGATAGTGTATTATTTTTAGAAAGTTTTCTTAGATTATAATTTTATGTAAATTAGGGCGGCCAGCCTATAGTGTGTGATTCTTGCGTGTGGAGTTAAACGCAATTTTAGTCGAATTCAAAAAAGTAGTCAACCAATTAATTTGAACACTCGAACTTGATTTTAATTTAAAATAAGTTTAACCTAATTTTATCTACTTCCCGAGTGGATTTACGAATTTTTGTGGGAGAAAACATTCAACTTTTAAGTCTAAAATTAAAATGTTTTCGTTTCTAGAAGAGATTTTTTTGAAATTTTTAATGAAAGTAATTCTAGTTACCAATTATTAAAATGCAAAAAAGTGATTAAAATATGAAAGAAACGAATGCCGAGACTGTTTTTGAGAGTATTACGATACGAGATGCTTAAATGTAGAATGGGTTTTTCTTACCACTATTATTTTTAGTTAACACTTCGATTATATTGCATAAATATCTATAGTTATCAGGTAAATCTAGTTACCTTATTTACGGAAATTCTACTCTATCGTACAGCAAACACAATAGAGTTGACTTGAAAAATCCAACATGGATAACGTGTTTGCGTAATATTTTTTCAAATATACAGGGTGTATCGGTATTGTATACAACCAACAGATGCCTAGTATTTTACAGTTAAAAAAGAAGCAAAATTTTTTTATATAATCATATAGTTTTAACCACTCGTTACGGAGATATGGAAACATTAGTAGGGTATAGGAAGTGCTGGCATTTAACTGAATAAACAAGCATATATGAGTCAGTATCACTGCTCACTGGACACTCACCACGATACAACACGTGGGAAGACCTATGTGCTATGTATATACAACACGTGGAAAGATCTAATGCAATCAATGCATGCGATTGCATTGATTGGGACAATCATTGATAGTTCACTCGATATCATTCAACAAACCAGGAATTTATGGCGCAATAATGCTTAGCGTTACTTCGATGAGGATCACTGCACGTCTTCTGTAAAAAAACCATGTTTGTTTGTTCATATAGCATTAAGTTAATTGTAATAAAGTTATTTGGTTTTCTTTTTCTATTATTACATATCCTTATCAGCGGTTAAGAGTATATGTTTATATGATAATTGTTTGTTTTAATCGTAGAATGCCACACTCTTATTTATTGTGTGCAATTCCGATATACTCTCTGTATATCCTCAATAATTTATGAAAAGTTGGGTGCATTCTTCGACATCGACTTTACTAAAAATCAACTTTCTCGATATACCTGATTATTGCAGATAACTCTTTATTAATCAGTGCATAAAAATATATACGTGACCTACATTAATTTTATGAAAATTCCCTTTTATAAATTTATATAAAATTAGGTATGTAATTAAACTGATGGTGACTATCTTAGTTCTTAATAACTTTAATCGAAGATAATTTTTTTATGCCAAATTACATTAGAACTTTTTACGTTGATATCTTATATAATTTTTGACAGAATCTGTATGGAAATCAAACCGGATGGACAGTCTAAATTGGATAATTTTCTTTTTTACTACTATTTTAATCTAATCGTATTCACTGAAATTCGCCTGGTTTTTCTTCTATTACTCTTTAAATTAGTGCAAGGGGGCATTAAATCTGTCCAGGAACGATAAAAATTATTCGATGTTTTCCAAAACCAATTCTTTATACTGTAGATGTTTGCAGTTTGCACCGATTATTCAAATATTATAATAAATATTTTCATAAGTTATTTTATGAAACGAAAAGGGCCTAACGATAATTTTTTAAGAATGTTATATATATCACACACACTCACACATTATAAAATTTTATATAAAAAGTGCTTCGGTAAGCTACATTCTGTTTCTTCCATTCTGCATTATTTTGTCTTTTTTTCCAGATTTCCATCTTAAAATTGTATTTAACCAAAATTTGTCATTTATCGACTTTCTATTACTGTAATTTTGTAACAACGTATAATCATATAATTTTATCAATTTAAATTGTAACTGTTATTTTGGGAACTACTAAATCTTTGACTATGTCATACATTTGTACACACTAATAAGGTTAATGTACACATTAGCTTTATTAATATGGCTATATTGTTTTATTATCGTGATATTTTTAACAAAATAAGACCATTAATACTGATTTAAGGAACTGAATATATAGGAACCGAAATTTCGTTCTCTTGGAAATAATAATATATATAAGAAAAATATATATAGCTTTGAATATTGGGTCCTGTAGCCAACTCGGCAAAATCTGTAGTGGAATGACATTAATTAAGTAATGCGATTAATCTACTTTTATCAAAGATACCCGAACTGTTTCATCATCATCGATTTGAGACTTACATGATACTCGGAGTTGTAAGAAAAAACCAACATCGGTGCCATTTGTTGAATTAGACAAAATACATATAGGTCTGCAATTTTTCATTAATAACGGCTATTTAAATTCGAAATTTGGCAGTAAATTCTTAGGATATAGTATATAAAGGTACATAAAAATAGAGGTGGTGGGCACTGACAACATCCGAAGGAAACTAATATAAGCAAGTATGAAAAATAAAAATATTTAATATGCAAATATTGTAAACGAGTAATATTTACGAGGTTTTCATATCAAACTTTAGGCAATCCTGCTATAGTCGCAACATTTTTTGTCACATCTTCACTATAATGACCATCACCAAGCTATGTTGTTCGAGTAATCTTATTTATTTTTCCTATTTTTATTTTTTTGACATATTCTACTTGTAAATCATAACGCTTAGTCGAACTTTTTAATCGAATTAATAGAATTATTTTATAAATAAATATCAGTTTAACTTTGTTTAAATATTTATAAAACTTTATTTTTCAAACTTAATTTAGCAACATTTAATTAAATTAATTTTTGTAAATATTTTACTGTAGTTTATAAATCACTTATTTCGTGCAAATTATCAATTTATAGCCAGTTCACTATTTAATAAAAATATTTCATAAATTAGTGAAAAGATTTCAGAAACTGAGATAAACTTTTCGTCAATTAAGAAAAACATTTTGTAATTATGGAAAAACAAATTATTCATTTAAAAAATTAAATATTTAACACGTATTAAGTTGTTTATTTTATATGCTAAATTTAATCATTTGATAATTCTGATCGATTTTCTGAGAGTGGAGAAGAACAAATATAAATTTTTATTTGCGTACTCACTTAATTCGATTCAATTGAGGAAACTTTTTCCGCTTCTCAAAATAGACTATATTCAATTAAAACAAAACCATAAGCTCTGAGGAGCTCATTCAAATAAATCATCGAGCCATTGTTAATGTAGCTTTTACCCACGCTTTCCTGTTTGCACAACAAAATACTAAAAGGTGACATTTGTTTTTACCTTTCGAAGCAAGGGAGTTTAGATTTCTTGGAGCATTTTCTGAATTCACCCTAATATTTACATTATCTCTTCATTCATGGGCAAACTACAATAATTTTGATTTAAATCAATATGAAGAGTTACGTCCAAAAGGCCTATAATGGTATCCTTTTCAATTAATCTCAAGTTTCATCGGATTTATAAAATAGAAATTATTCTGCATTTTTTTCAAACGCATCTTCTTTTTATGTATTATTATATGTATTGACACGTGAAAGATTGACCTCCTGTAAATATTTAATTTGCAATCCGTGTTTGTCTCGTAGAGTAACTGGGTGTATTATGGAATACCATTTTGTTTTTATAATTTATAAAAAATTCTAAAAGAGCTTATATGGTTTCTCGTGTGTTATTACCTTCTATGGACATCCCCATATAACATATCCAAACATGGTTGTCATAGTTTATATATCTATCATGCAATTTAAATTATTATTCAAAGATGCAAAATTCTATATGGCTCAAAAGGTGTAGGTTAAATGGAATAGTCTTCTATTTCTCATATAATTACAAAAACAGCATTTTCTTCCAGATACTTTCCAAGAGTATTACATAAATATGTACTTAGAACATTGTTTTATTCAATATTTGTATCATTTTCTATTGTGTAATGAAGGTTTTCGCTTAGGCATGGTGTTAGCCTACTAGAAAAAATAAAAAAGCCTTAAAATAGTTTATGCACTAGTCTAATTTAGAAAGTAGTCTGCACATATGTCTATTTAAACTTTAACGGATCAAAAATTAACTTAAATTAGAGTCGTAGGACTGAGCGTGGCCATATGGAATAGTATTCCATATTGTCACCACCCATACCATAATATATGAGCGAATCCTACTCTAATAGATGCCAACTTTCCATATTGTCACCACCCATACCATAATATATGAGCGAATCCTACTCCAATAGATGCCAACTTCTCTCAAAATAGGAAGAGATATTATGAAAGATTCTTCCCTAAATACTCTTAAGAAACTCAGAAAACAATTATCATCTTACCTGTATTCTTTGCAGATCGATGATTTCAGATGGTGCAAAAATTTTTGTATTTGATGAAAACACTTTTCTATTTTAAACCGCCATGTTTTCAACCCAGGAAACTGAAACTGAGACCAAAGTATGTCGCCACTTAACGTAAAAGTTCTGCATTATTACAATATCAGAACACCTGCTCCTCTATGAGAAACTACGGTATTCTATATAACCTTCCTATTCCATGATACCCCAGTTACTCTAATTATGAAATATTTTTCTGAATTGATGAAAAGCTTATCGTAATTTTTGATTGGAGAAATCTTTTCACTAAATAAATGAAATGGCTATATCATTTATCAACCTTGAAACATTTCATGGTTTAAGTTATACTGGAGTTTCCAATTTTAGTTGGGTTCAGAAACTGTTCCGAGAAGTCTCCGCTGAAGAAGCTAAAGAATGATGACACCATTTCTGAACTCACCCTTAAATTTCCTTTCTCTTTCAGTTGCATTTCTCTATATAGATTATTCCGGGCCTGCCAAACTTTTGTGTTCAATGTCTAATTCGGATTAAAAATTCTTTTGCCAACCATTAAAGAAAATATTTATTTATCAACGAAATAAATTTCGTTGGAAAACCTACAAATAATATAACATTAAATTATAATCACCACCATCATCATTAATACAAAAAATAAAGTCTCATTAGTGGTAGTAATTTAACTGTTGAACATACAATGGAGGGTTATTGGAATTTGATTTTATCTTTTCAGTTACCAACACGTGACTAATTAATATCTTTCCTCGTTATCTCGGTATCTGTACGAGACCATGCCATGGTCCTTTTTCTTTGGAGTAGTTTTTCGACATTAATTTTTCTATCTTGGACTGTGATAACGTGGCTAATAAAATTTCAATCTTCCTTCCGGCTTTACTCTTTGTCACGTGGCTCGAATCCCTCTATTACTGATAAATTTAATGGTATTTAAAGTTGTACACACAACAATTTGAGATTTACAAATAGTTTTCTAAAAATTGTGCTTCAGAAATGTTCGAAAGAAGAAGCGATGTAAAAGAGAAATTTAAAATATACAGTACCAACACGTTAAACATAATAGGAAAGTATATATCAGGTATCTAAAGAAGTATCAAATGCAGAAGATGGATAGAAAATACAAATGATGGCTTTGATAGATTCAGCGAATATTATACCATGTTAGCCTCCATCTTATCTCCACACTCAGCAAGTCGTTCCAGAAACAAACTGATGAGTTATTTCTGACGTCAAAAGAGACTAATCTCTGATGGCTTACTGTTGAGGTTTTAATTCGCCCATAATTGTGACAATGTGAGTTACAATGACAACAATTGAGTACATCACAAACTCTATTGTTATGTGATGTACGTAGGCATAACATTGTAGTAACATCACATGCCGAGGCTATGTGAGGTCATCCAATTGATTCCAAATGCTATAATTGAATTATATGGGAAAATGATTTTATTCGAATTCAGAATGTCGTCATAAGATCCCATGATATAAAAATAGCTGACTTCACATAAGCATACGGATGTCGCCATCGACACAAAATACTGATAAATGATTAGCAAGTCGTTCCAGAAACAAACTGATGTTGAGTTATTTCTGACGTCAAAGGAGACTAATCTCTGATGGCTTACTGTTGAGGTTTGGAATTCGCCCATAATTGTGACAATGTGAGTTACAATGACAACAATTGAGTACATCACAAACTCTATTGTTATGTGATGTTACGTAGGCATAACATTGTAGTAACATCACATGCCGAGGCTATGTGAGGTCATCCAATTGATTCCAAATGCTATAATTGAATTATATGGGAAAATGATTTTATTCGAATTCAGAATGTCGTCATAAGATCCCATGATATAAAAATAGCTGACGTCACGTAAGCATACTGATGTCGCCATCGACACAAAATACTGATAAATGATCTCCCGATATTACACTTTAATAAATTCTGAAAGAACAAATAACTTCTGTCAGTTGTAGTCAGTCTGTGATACAACATTTCAATAAATATGAGGTTTGAAACAACAATGAAATCAATAGATGAAATAATTTTCCAATTAAAAATAATTCTTTCTGGGGACAATACAATAAAGATTGGTAAAATGACCAATTTTCATTAGGTACAGTAACAATATCATAGTATTACGAATTTCAATGTTCCTCCAAGTAAATATTTTTCAAATTGAAGAGCGGATAGAGGTTCAGGCTCATAAGTTGATGAACTTTCTGGAAATTGAGAGCTGTATTAAAGAATAACTAAACAACATGAAACTGTAGAAGAAATCAACATGCAAATAAAATTAATTTTTATTAAAATGCTATATTTTCAAAGTACTTAGTACTTTGTATGCTACATAGTATAATGTTTTCGTATACTTTTTGTGCTATGTAGCAAAATATGCCCGGGCAACGCCGGGCACACTTTGCAAGTTTACATATTTTAAAATCAATAATATGTATAATAAAATCAACTAAATATTGTTTTAAAAACTTTCATTTAAAAAAAAATAATGTAATTATCGCTACTTGAACTATTGTTAGCACCCCATCTAATATTAAATGAAGGCAATAAACATATTATCGGTAGCGCTAACGCGCTATCGATAATATGTTTAATACCTTCATTTAATATTCGGTTGATAATCAGAGAATCGGTTGAGAATTTAATATTCGGTTGAGAATCGGACCAGTGATTCTCAGGAACCACTGGGCCGATTTACTTGAACTTTTTTTAAAGGCCCGCTGAGATGAGTCTAGGATGTCGAAAAAATTTATCTTTGTGAAATAAGTGGGGCTTGGCAAAGTGTCAAAAACCACAAAATTTGCATTAACGACACATTCGGGACTTAATAAGTCGGTCAATATTACTTGGATTTCGATGTGCATGGTGAAACGTGGCGATTCGTCTTAATGAGCCGAACAGTTTGGTGTATTACACGTCGACTACGTCATACTGTAATGAAAAATAGATGTCGATATTCTCACATGTTAGACAACCTATAGAACAGTGGTTCTCAACCTTTTTTCTGTTGAGGAACATTTTAAAATTTGGCTGCACATCTAAATATTTAAAATAATAATAATTTAGATTTAATAACAAATTTTTATTAACAGATTATTATATTTATTCTTATTTATTACATTCAGATCACAGTCATACTCACACACGAGATCATTAAATGGCAGCCCTTATTAAGTTATAGCGCTACCTGCGGATTTTGTCTTTTTAAAGAAACTAATTTAATTTTTATTCCTTAATTTTTAAATTATGGATAATATGCGGCAGCCGAAATTATACTGTATTTATTATATAATTTTATTTTTCTAACATCCTATTTGTAGGAATCGATACAATGGTTCGACTGCAAAAGGGATATTCAGCCAACCACGTTTCACTATTAATATATATGATTTATATAATTACATATATATAATTCTTATACGTACATACAATTCATTCTTAATTTTTCGCGGCACACTGTTAAAGGTTTGGCAGCACAGTGGTTGAGAACCACTGCTATAAAATCTTCAGCTTAATTTTTCGCGGCACACTGTCAAAGGTTTGGCAGCACAGTGGTTGAGAACCACTGCTATAGAATCTTTAATTTTTGCGTAAAATTACTGAAATTTTCCGACATTGTTGTGCGACTGAAAATCTCGGAGGAACTTTTTTCCGTTTTGAAAAAATATTTTTTAGAACGGATTTTATTCAATGTTAAAGTTGCCGAAAATTTTCAAAAAATCGAGATTTTTACGACCTCGTGAAGTAGGGCAGGCGGTTCAACTCCGTCTGAGGACAAATTTTTTCGATTTTAAGTAATGTAGCAAAAAATTTATTAAATGAACTGAAAAACATGGAATGAAGGGTTTTCGGCCACGTGAACACGAATTTGCTACAACTGGCGAGTTAGCTTATACGTATAGTAATCCGTCATATTGTAAAGTTTATTCAATAAGAAATTTTGGCCTAACAAAATTTAATGTACTAGTTTATTGGAAAATGCCCTGAAGGGGCAGGAAAAAAAGTGAATATACTCAAGGAAGGAAGTCTCAAACATTAAAAAGAAGTGTACAAGCATCAAAAGAAATATACAAGACTTAAAATGAATTTTTAAAGCTGAAGTATACTTTAACCTCTGAACTTGGAAAAAATCCCATCACCAAAAATAGTATATTCCACCAGCTAATATAACTCCAGCTATTAAGAAGCAACGAAAGTAGGGACTTAATCATATTTTCCAGTGCTGCTTTTTGCCTTTACTTGCTCAGCTGCGAAATATACTATTTTGGTGAATATATTTTTTCCAAGTTCAGAGGTTACAGTATACTTCAGTTTTAAAAATTGATTTCAAGTTTTGTATGTTTCTTTCTGATGCTTGTACATTTCTTTTTAATGTTTTTTTGTATATTTTACGCCTCCTTTGCAATCAGGGAGATTACTAAGGGACGGGGCCAGTTCCAACCACGGGCTGCACCCACACCCGAGGAGGGGTAGCCGGATGGGATCACCGGGCCGGGCCCAGTTCACCCGAATAAATCTGGGACGCGAACCCGGGTCCTCCTGCGTGGTACGCCGACAGCGTTACCACTCGGCCATCCGGCCGCCTCTTTTTAATATTTGAGACCTTCCTTGAGTATAATCACCTTTTTTTCTGCCACAGAGGCATTTTCCAATAAACTAGTAATTTAATATATTTTATATACTGTGTTATATTTTTGTTTGATGGTTAAGTTAGTTATATTATGTCGCCATATTTAGTACTTTGTATGGGATATGGGATATTCTGTATATGGCGGCGGCCACTTGTAGAGCCCATCACAGGTTGGCCAACACCCATGATGGGATCAACCGGATGGGTGAAGGACGAGGTTCAACGCCGGGCCCGAACCCCTCCTGAAAAACTAAAGGTGTGGGATCCGGATTTGAACCCAGATCCTCCAGAGTGGTAAGCCAAAGCTTTACCACGCGGCCATCCGGCCGACTTTGATGGCATTAAGTTGATTATATGTAGCATTTGCACCATTTAATCATATAAAATCACAAAAAAACAACTTATATTGATTTAGTAAATATAGTAATTTTATGTTTAATATCAGTCAATGGAAATTGAAGTTATAACTCTCTTCAAAAAATTGAAAAATATTTAATATTATTATTTTTTGACATATAATATAGAAAGTCATGCACTGTTAGTTTCATCATACTTGGGATATTCTGTAATTTCAGAGCTCATTACAGGCTCTGAAAATACCACCTGTTGATCCTATCTGGCTAGCACCATGATGGAGTCAACGGACCCGAACCTGAACCCGTTAGGGAAAACTGGAGGTGTGAGATCCTGAATCTTGAAAGGTAAAAAGCGAATGTTGTATCATACGGACATCAAGCAATGAGAATAATAGAAAAATTTAATTGCTAATTAAATCCAATAAAGAAAATATAATGCAAATAAATATATACTTTAATGGCCGGCCGAATTGGCCGCGTGGAAACGCTTCGGCTTTCCACTCTGGAGGACCCGGGTTCGAGTCTCGGGTCCCACCCCTTGAAAATATTTATCATGGGGTCCGGGCCCGGCCCGTCGATCCCCGTCCTCCACAATCCGGCTGACCCCTCCGCAGGGGTGGGCAGCCTGTGGAAGGGCTTGTTTCGCCCTGCCTCTTAGTACTCTTACTGAGTGGAAAGTGGCGTCATCTGTTGACAAAAAATATATATATATATATATATACTTTAATGATACAATATTCTAGTTTTTATCCCAAAAACACTTTTCTGGCTCTGTAGGTGATCATTTATGAAATATTGATTTATAGAAAGCAAATTATTCGTTGTGAAATCATCGCTTTTCAATTCGTTGTATTATTTCTACATATTTTTATTATATTTTTAATAAATTAAATTAATAAATAGCTGAAATATTTTTCGTACTTATTTTTAGAAACTGAACTGCTATTCTTATTATGTTTTTAAATCTATGTAAAATATCCTTAATGTTATTTAAATTAATTATATTTTTAATTTTTAGCGATATTTATGTTCTTTATTTAATTAACATTAAACTCCGTTTACTATAACCGTTTTTCAATCTTGTCATCTGTTTGCCGGTAACTGATTCAGAAATATCTACCAATTCAGATCAGCCTCGTACATTCGCTGTTACCGTTCTGTTAGTGAAAGTACATCATGAAATGCAACAAGGTTATCATCTTAACTGCTACGATTTTCAATGCCTTATTGATATCTGTTAGCGGAAAGTGGTCTTCTAATAAACAGTGGATAGATGAAAAAAATACCGGGGTATGTTTAATTTGTAACTTAAAACGTTTTCATGTTCTTAAATGTTACGTTGAGTTATAAAATTTATTTTTCTTTATTTAATTCGCATATTTTTATTTTTTCATGTTATAAAGAAATTTCAAGTAAGCATTACAACAATATTTAATTTTCTAATATCCAATATAGGATTATTATTATAGTTTACTGTATGGCATTTAATTTTTTTTTATTTTTGGAATTATTTTGTTTATTAATTAAATTATTCTATTTTTCAATTCTTTTTTGGATCTGGAAAAATAAGAATATATCACTTGAAATTATTTTATGGTTAATATTATTACAATTTATTTTTAAATGTTAGTCTAATTTTTGAAATATACAATATTCCGATATTTCCCAACTGATATTAGAAATGGTATTTCATTAAACGAAACTATAAATGAATCAAAACCTTTGAAACTGAAATATATTTTCGATAAAAACTCGTCTAAAAATATGCAATTTATTAAAAATAAATAATTAATTAATTATTTTAATTAATTATATATTTATTAATACAAAAAATATCATATATTATATTTACTTTACCGAACATTATTGAACTTCTTTCAATATTGAATTTACCAACTTTATTGAAAGAAGTTGATAGACAGGCATATTCTTAGCTTTATATTTATTATCTGAACAGGAAAAAGATTATTTTTTATATTATTGACAGAATAGCTTGTTTGTGCAAACTATTGAATTGTGGAAAGAATAAGGAAGCTTATTTATTCTTTTCTATATAAAATGGAAAGTAAATTCAGTAAACACTTTTATTTGGAAGTCAAAGGCTATTTATTATGTTAACTTTTGGTATGAAAACTTTTTAATATATGTAGTTGAAATAATAATTTTTAACTTTTTTCTTCTAAATTGTACATTCATCTAGTATTCTAGTTCAAATTCCTTACATTGTTTAACATACAAGCTAAAATTAAATACATAGATAGCAATAATAAGATTAAGAGGAATGAGTATTAATTAGTCTAAATTATCCTATAGTTTGGATTATGTAAATTCACATTGTTATTACTAAAGAGTGAACGTATTAGTCAAATTAATTTCTGTAAAGCTTTAGATATTTTCTCTACAATTTCAAGTAGTTTTATTATATAGAGATGAAAACTTTGAGACTTGATGAGGATGAAATAATCTTAAAAATATGAAGTTTGCTATGCATTCTTTCAGACGATTCGATAGGAACATAATCAGATGTGAATTTCTCTCTTAAAGAATTTTTGTTTTTAATTATAATCATTGAAGCATTTATTGAAATATTTTATTTTTATTAATTCAGTTTTCATTCTTGTGTTACGCCTGAACCAATGACAAAAGTTTCCATTTCAATATTCATATGATCATCATTACTCAAACAGAAAATAATTAAACAGCTACACAGTATGTAATTATAACAGCTTAAATATTAACAAATTGCTTCTAATTTTCATACCGATTGTTTTTGTAGTTTATGTTAGTTATTAATTTTATAATTTTCATTTGAAG